>VZTT01049002.1:11235-27067 GCA_013400855.1 Buphagus erythrorhynchus
TTCCCCTCTTTTCCTCCTTTTCCCCCCTTTTTCCCTCAGATTTTCCTCTCCCAACCTTTTTCCCTCGGCATTTTTTCCCGGCTGGATAACGAAGCCTCGAAGCTCACCCAGCATCATTTGCTCCAATACATCACAGGCAAGCAGGGAAGCGAGAAACCCGGGAATATCCGGGAATATCCCGGGATCCTGCACCACCCCTGACCTCCAGCTCCCGGAATTCCGTGCTCACCAATCCATCATTCCTAACGGATGGCCAGGAATGTCCCCGTGGGGGTCCCCAGGGGTTACTCAGGGGTGGCTTCACAATGTGCAAGGATTTGGGATCGTTCCGGGAATGCTCCGAATCCCAGTCCTGGAGCCAGGTGTGGAGCTGGAAAAATGGGAATGTCACCTCTGCCAGCTCCACAGCACGGTGGGAATGTGGTTTGGGATGAGTTTTCCCCTCCGGGAGATGGGATTAGGCAGGGTCCCAGCGTGGTCCCAATTTAATTGAATTCAGTGTCCTGGCAAGGAATTCCTTCAGGAATTCCTGAAGTTCAAGGAGCACTGGCCCAGAAGTCGTTCCTGCGGAAAAGATGGATTTGGGAAAGCCATGGGAGAGGAGGTCATTAGAGGGTGACCTGTCACCTTCGATCCGTCACCGGCATTCCCAACTGGGGGAAAACCACGGGAATATTCTCCTTCGCCGGCAGAAGGAGATGTTCCCGTTTATTCCATTTATTCTGTGATTATTGTTTATTTATTAGCACTGGTTTCGGTGAGCTGGAATTCCCAGATTTGCTGTGGCTGCCCCTGGATCCCTGGAAGTGTCCACCAAAGCCGGGCAAAGCCAGGTTGGGACAGTGGGAGGTGTCCCTGCCCATGGATGGGCTGGAATCGTTGGGATTTAAGGTCCTTTCCAACCCAAACTATTCCAGGATTCTGCAGCCCTCTGATTTTCCAGGATGAGGGAAAATGAGGGAAAAGATTTTCAGTGGCTTTTTGATCCCAAATCAGCTCCTCCAGGGAAGAGGCTCTGAGAGGGAACCTGATCCCTGCTGGGATCCAAAGGGAAAACGTTGGATCATGCACCAGGATCTGCTCCACGGGACACGAGGAACGGGCGGGAACTGATCCCAGGAATTTCCACCTGGACAAGAGGAAGGAATCCTTGGAACAGATCCCGGAGAGGCTCTGGAGTCTCCTCACTGGGAATATTCCAGATCCACCCGGACACAATCCTGGGATGGCTCTGGGATGGCCTCATGGGAGCAGGGGGTATCACAGAGGAGCCTTTCCATAAATCCCAAAAATCCGGAATTTTTTGATGTCCCCCAGAAGTTGCTGATGGACCCTTAGGAGCACCTGGAGCACAAGCTGGAAATCCCTGGATTTTATACTCCCAGACTGCAGCAGCAGCAGCAGGAACAAATTTTCATGGAATTTGCTGGAAAAAAACCATTTTTCCCAAGCCAGCACCATTTCCCAAGGTTCTTTCAGTCCATAGGAATTTGTCACTTCCCGTATTTCCTGATCCCATGATGGATATTAAGAAGTTTTCCTTGTGAGTCAAGTGGAGGGAAGGAATTCCTTTGGATCAAGAAAACAGGGATGAATTTAAATGGAAACACCCGGATCCGGCCGGGACAAATGTCCTTAATAAATTCAATGCTCCCGACATTCCAAAGAGATTCCCTGGCCAGGTCAGGCTGCCACAAAAGCTGGAAAAGAAGGATTTTATGGATAAATTCCATAAACTCATTCCATAATTCCACCACTGTCCTGAACCCCTTTGGAATCTTCCCAGATGCCGGAGGGAGATGGGGAAGGAGAGAACTTCAGGAAAGATCCAGGAGGGATAATGTGAATTCCACCAGGGGTGTGTCCATAGGGATGCTGGATTCCTTCCCAAAATTCCAGAGGATGGCAAAGAATTCCTGGGAAAGAGGGGGCTGTTCCCGAGACCTGGCTGGGCTCTGGGATAGTGGAAGGGCAGGAATTCTGAGGGAATATAAAATCCAAGGAATGTGGGGCTGGAAGGGATTTCCTCGTCCCTTTCCCTTTGGATGCGAGTTCAGGAACAGCTCAGGAATTTCTGACAGGTTTCCACTTGGCATATCCATAAAAATCCTGGGAAAATCCTTTGAAGAGCATCCTTATCCCTAAATCCTTCAGGTTTGTTTTTTCCTCTCAAACCTAATCCTTCTTTTCTGGGATTAAAAGCAGGAATTCTTCATCCACTTGGAGCCAGCAGGGACAAGAGGGGGTTCCTCCCTTTGGAGATGAATTCCATGGGTTTGAATCCCATTTTCCCAGCTTTGAATCAGATTCCTGGCTTTCCTTGGCTCTCCAAGCTCTGGAATAAACAGCTCCGGTCTGAGCCTTCATTCCAGTTGTGGTCCCTCCTAAATCAAATTCCAAGGAATCATATATGGAGATATGTATGAAAGATGATTTGAATTCATGGAATCATGGAATTATGGAATGGGTTGGGTGGGAAGGGACCTTAAATCCCATCCCATTCCCACCCTACCCATGGGTAGACAATTCCCACTGTTCCAGGTGGATCCAACCTGGCCTTGGACACTGCCAGGGATCCAGAAACAGCCACAGCAAATCTGGGAATTGCAGCCCAGGCAGGAATTCCTTCCCAAGATCCCAGCCCAATCTCCCCTTTCCCAGTGGAAGCCATTCCCTGTGTCCTGTCCCTCCATGCCTTGTCCCCAATTCCAGCTCTCCTGGAGCCCCTTCAGGGACTCTGAGGATCCCCTGGAATTTTCCCTTCTCCAGGTGAATATTCCCAGCTTTCCCAGAGCAGAGTGGCTCCAGAGTCATGGAATGGATTGAGTGGGAAGGGACTTTAAATCCCATTATCCCATTATCCCATCCCATCCATGTTCAAGGACAATTCCCACTATCCCAGGTTGCTCCCAGCTCTGTCCAGCCTTGCCTTGGACACTTCCCGGGATTTTTGCCCTGCCCAGTCCTCTTTTGGTGGGAACAAATCCCAGCCCATTCATCCTGGAGTTAATTCCAGCCCTTCCATCCTTCCTGCTCCATCCCAGCTCCATTATTTATTTATCCCTCAATGGCCTCCTCGAAGCTTTCCCAACCATCCCAAGGAGGATTAAATCCCAGGATGAAGGAAGGAAAAGAAACTCCGGGAATGTTTCACAGCCACTGCTGAGGGCAGGCCAGGGATGAGCGTAAACAATTCCTGACCTGGAAAACTTCACCTCTTCCCGAAAAAAATTCCATCACTCCTTTCACCATACGAGGGCACAATCTCCTTATTTTTAGGATTCCAAGCGGATTGCACAATGGATATTGTTTGAAGTGCTTTTCCCTGTGGGAATTCATGGAGTGGGATGTGAGGAACCAGAGCAGGATCCAGGGAAAAAAAGGATCCCTAAAGCTGGGTGGATATTCCCATTATTTAAGGAAAAGCACATTCCCATTGATTGGATTACAGGGAATGCTGGGAAGAAGAGGAGGAAAACCATTCCCTCCAAACCTTGCTTCCAGACCAGGTAAAACTCAGGATTTGAAGGGATTTTAAAGGAAAACTGAGGGTTGGTTTGTTCCCTTCGGATCCTGGAGCTGCTCCACAGGTTCCTGAGGATGGAATTCTTGGAGCATCCCTAGAGCTGCCAGGTAAAGGTCATTCCACATCTCCTCACTCCTAGGAATTCCAGGGATAAGCAGAGGTGTCCAGGCCCTTTTTCCCTCCCTCTGGAATCTCCCACTCATTCCTTTGGCAGTCATTCCTTAATCCTCTCCTGGTGGGTTTTTGGGTTTTTCTCCCAAGGATTTTCCAGTTCTCTCTTCCTCCCTGCAGGAATCCTTCGTTCCTGATATTCCCAACATCTGGCCCAGGGCTCTTTTCCATGCCTTGTCTCCTTCGGGAAAAGCAGCAATTCCCACCATCCCTCCCCCACCTCATTCCCACTCATCCTGCTTGGAATTTTAACCTCATTTGGGAAGCAGCTTTGGGCAAAGACATGGCATTAAATAAAACCACCCAGCTTCATCCCAGAAAATCCCCGGGAATGGTTTCTCCACCATGGATTTGGAAGGGGACAGGGGAAAGAATCAGAAATGGGGATAATTTTTACCATCAGGAATTTGCTGCTGGAAATGTGAGATATTCATTTGGATCATCCCTGTCCCTGGCAATTCCCATTCCCAAAATGTCCTTTGAATTCCACCCCTCTTCCCTGTTTTTATTTTATTTTTTTTTTTTTTTAATCCATCAAAAAAGAACCAGGGAATAAAAACATAAGGAATAAATCAGGGGGGGAAAAAAAAATCCTTCCCAGATTTTCCACCATGCCAGCGGAGCGAGGTCAAATTTTCTTTTCCTTTTATTCTTCGGGAAGAGAATTAAATAAGAATCCATTTTTTTATTTTATTTTATTTTAATTTTTATTTTTTTTTTAGGATCTTTGCTCATCCTCCTCTTTCTCCGGGATGGTTTGTGCATCTCCAGGAGCTCCTCCCGCATCCCCCCCCTCCTTGGAAAAGTTGGAATTCCGGCCGCTTTTTGGTGGCACTCAGACGGTTGCACATGGAAAAGGTCAGGAGGGATGGGAGCAGTGAGTCAGGCGGGGAGGGAAAGGAATCCGGAGCTTTTCCAACTGAAATCCCGCCACGGATCCCGCATGATTCCAAAGGCAAAATCAATCCCAGGCGTTCCGTGTTGTTGTTGACATTCCCAATCCCAAAGGGATTTGAGGCCGCGGGGAGAGCTCACGCCCGAGTCAAAGCGACCCGAGTGCCGTGAAAAACCGTGGGAGTGGGAATCTTTTCGGGATGAGTCAGCAGCCATGGCTTCCAGGAGCCGTGTGGTGAACCCAAAATATTCCACGGGAATGGCCTGGCTTTGTTAAGGAATGTGTCCATTCCAGAGAGGTTGGAGCTGGTGCTAAATTTAAGCTCCAAGTCCTCTCCCGGATCGGGAATGGCCATTCCTTGCTGGGCTGTGGTGGGAGTTGGGAATTCCAGCCCTGCCCAGAGAGCTTCTCCAATGGATTTTCCTGCAATCCCAATGTTCAGGTGCTTCCTAATCCCAGCTCCTGCACTCATGGAATCGTGGAATGGGTTGGGATAGACCTTAAATCCCATCCCATGGGCAGGGACATCCCCCACTGTCCCAGGTGGATCCAACCTGGCCTTGGACACTTCCAGGGATCCAGGGGCAGCCACAGAAAATCTGGGAATTCCACACGTGGCCTTCGAAGCCCATGGAGCTCAGGGATCCATGGAAACAGCCAGGATCCATCCAGAGGCGGAGATGTGACCCTTGGGAACAGGATGGGACCAGGAATGGTGGCCAAGGTGTCTCTCCACAGGATCTTGGGAAACAACATCCGGCACTTCCATGATTTTATTCACTACATTTGTTGCCGCCTTGTTCCCGCTTTAATTCCAAATAGATCCCTTTTCCTCCAGCTGGAATTGGGAATGGGAAATGGAGACAAATTATTCCCAGTTTCCTCAGCTTGGCTTTGCCATTAACTGGGGCTGGAACACTAAATTATTAACATTAATTAATTAATATTTTATAATTATTCACCAAAGAGGCAACAAAAATCCAGGCAAAATTCCAAGCCAGGAAAGCGAGGAGGGAAAGACTTCAGGAAGAGAAGAGTCCAAAAATCTTCAGGAATAGCTGGAAAAACGGGAGTGAAATCAAGGAAAAAGGTCCTGGCAGATGTTGGGGTAGGAAATCAGGAAAATCCGAAGGGAAGGTTTTTAGTAGGAAAAGCATCTGGATAAAATTAGAGCAGAAAAGTGCTCGAGAGAGGGAAAGAGAGGAACCAAAATTTTATGGGATTCACCAACAAATCCCACTCTGTTTTTTAGGGAAAAAAAAACCCCAAATCCAGGGTTTATTTTTATCCTCCTTCCCCAAATGAATGGAGCGAAATTCCAAAAAAAACCCGGAGAAAAAGAAGCGGAGAAAGTCTTTCCTTTTTCCTCAACTCCTGTGGAAAAATCCCCTTGATCCCCACTTTATGAAGCCATAAAAAAAAAAAACAAACTTGGAAGTCTCTCCTGGCAGATGCCGGCAGGGCTGGTGTTGGAGGCTCAGATTTTTTGGGATGAGAGGGTTTGGAAAAGCGCTCGGCTTTGGAATTGTTCTTAAAGGTCAGCGGGGTGGAGAAGGGAAAAACGCGGAGCCGGGAGCTTTTCCTGCTGGATGCAGCCAGGGAGCTCCTGGTGACATCTTGGAATGATGTCTCCTGCGGAGCAGAGAATTCCAGGATAGTTTCTTTTTTTTGGGAATGGCCAAACCAAGGATTTCCCTTTCATCCCAGGTGCCTGAATCCATAAAATTGCTCCGTTCAGTTGGAATTCTGGGCCAAATTCCCTCTGGCTTCTCCTTAAATCCAAGCCTGGGGAGGGAGAGCCCAACCTCGTTTTTCTCTCTCCAAGAGCTTTTGGTTTTCCCTTGGAAAGAGAAAATTCCCAATTTTGGTGCCTCCCGGAAATTCCAAGGTGGAATTCCACCATTTATCCCACACCTCTGATGGATCCCGTGTTGCTTCTCCCTAAAAATTCCTTAGGAAAGGAGGAGGAATCAAGCCAGAGCCAGGAAGTCACACCTGGGTAGGAACAACGCAGCTCTGGGATAGAAATTCCCAAATTCCAGCTATTCCAAATATTCCCTGCAGAGCCATCCCAGGGAAAGCTGAGGTGGAACTCGGGGACCGGTGAAAGACAGGATCAGCACCCAAAATTCCAAGGGAAGTGACCAAAATGGGTAAATCCATGATATTCCATCTTTTTTTTCCATGCTTGGAGCTGCAGGTCTGCTTCTCCAAGGCACTGGAATTGAGAAACTCCTGTTTTTGGAGAAAAGGAGTGGGAAAAGGAGCTGGAATTCCTGGAATTGAGACATAGGGAATTCCTGGAATTGAGACCTGAGCCTGGTCTTCCCTGTCAAGCAATTCCCGAATTCCTGGTCGTGTCCTAGATCCAAGGGAAGGAGCACAGGTGCCTTCCCATGGGCTTTGAGGGATTTTTTAGGATAATATTCCAAAGGAAACTTCCCTGTTGGAGCATTCCGGAGCACCTCTGGAGACTCTTCAAAGTAAAATTCCAGCTTTCCAAAGGGAAAAGATTTCCAGGATCATTTTCCATGGATAAAATACTAAATTCACCCCCCACAGCCTTGTTCCAGGTGGAGAATCCAGGGAATTCCAACCTAGGGAGTTCCAACCAACGTATGGAATCCACCCTGCGTTCCATGGGGGGTGTGTGCTTCATTTTTGACAGCTGAAAGTTGGGATTTCAAGGGAAAAATTCCCAGAATTCCCAAGTATGGACATTCCTACCTGTCCTGGAAAATCCATAAGGAAGTCGGAATCAAACCTGGATGTCGGGCTCCTTTCTGGAATTTTTCATGGGAATTCTGGGACAGGGCAGCCTGCTCCAGCCAGGGGCGTGTCCCTGTTTTCCCTGTTTGGGAATTCCGAGCTTTTCCAGCTGCTCCTGTTCTGCTGGTTCAAGGAGGGAACCCATTTGTAGGATTCGGGAAATAAGGAATAAAATTTGGGAAGAGACGCTGCGGGGGAAGTGCCACAACCTCTGGAACAGGGACAGAATTGAACCTGAATTAATTAAAATTAATTAAAAACGCCAAATTAGGAAGATTTAACCCCAAACCACTTCCAGGCCGCGAGCTGCACCTGGACAAAGCCGTTCCCATTTTTCCTTGCTCCAATATTTTTTTTTTTTTTTCCCAGTGGTTTCAGCTGGAATTTGGGCCCAGCTCTTTGGGATGAGGAAGGAAAAGTTCAGATTTAATTCAGCACCAGGACATGTGGCCGTTCTGGGATTTCTCCTGACTTTTCCTGGATTTTCCCCCCTTTTTCTCCACCCTCCCTTTTTTCCCACTCCTTCCGTGCCTTCCCTCCCTCCTCCTTTTTCCCCCTCTCTTTTTCTCCTTTTCCTCCCTTTTTTTATCCTTTCTTCCCCTTTTGTTCTCCTTTTTTCCTCCTTTTTTTTCTCATTTTTTCCTCTTTTCTCTCCCTTTTTCCTCCTTTTCTTTCTCTTTTTTCTCAATTTTTCTCTTTTTTCCTCTTTTTTTTCTACTTTTCTTCTCCCTTTCCCTCCTTTTATTTTCTCTTTTCCTCTTTTTCTCCTTTTTTCTTTTCCTCCTTTTTTCTTTTCCTCCTTTTTTTCTTTTTTTTTGTCCTTTTCTTCTTTCTGTCTCTGTTTTCTCTTTCCCCCCTTTTCCATCTTTTTTCTCCTTTTTTTCTCTTTTGTCCTTTTTTCCATATTTTTTCTCCTTTTTTTTCTCTTTTTTCCTTTTTTCCTACTTTTTTTCTCCTTTTTTTTTCTCCTTTCCTCCTTCCCCCCCCTTCTTTTACCTCCTTTTTCATTTAAAATTAAACTCCACCCAAATCCTAACAATTTTGGCCATTGTTTTCCCTGTTTTCCAAAATTCCCTCTGCTATTCCCACAGAAATCCAGCTGCCCTTGGCTGACTCAGAGGCTTTAGGAAGATTTTCTTGGATAAACCCACGGATCGGCTTTGTCGCCATCCTGATGGATTTTGTCACGGACACCAAGAATTGTTTTATTCTGGAATGACTCTTCCCTGCCGAGGTCACTCCGTGGATTTTTCCATGGATTCCCTGAACATTCGGACACCTCTTGGTGGAGAATCCCATTCCAGCCTGGCCTTGGACACTGCCAGGGATCCAGGGACAGCCACAGCAAATCTGGGAATTCCAGCCCAGCCAGGAATTCCTTCCCAAGATCCCAGCCCAATCTCCCCTTTCCCAGTGGAAGCCATTCCCTGTGTCCTGTCCCTCCATGCCTTGTCCCCAATTCCAGCTCTCCTGGAGCCCCTTTAGGGACTCTGAGGATTCCCTGGAATTTTCCCTTCTCCAAGGGAACATTCCCAGCTCTCCCAGCCTGGCTCCAGCCCTGGGAGCAGCTCTGGGGTCTCCTCTGGATTCTCCACAACATCTCCACATCCTTCCTATATTCCCCCATCTCCACCCATGACCTTCATGAAAAAACCAGGAATTCCCACATGGAATTCACAGGTGCCACTGGCTGGGAATCTCCTCCAAAACAAACTCCAGAACCAGGCTGGAAAACTGTGCCACAATTCCAAGGGCATGATCCCAAATACCAGGGGCTGGACTGAGGCTCAGGAGCCGAAAAAGAACCTGGAGGGAGGCTGGGAAGAGCCAGAGGGGAAGGATCTGGGATAGTTTGGGATGAGTCACGTTGGGAATGAGTCAGCAGTGTCCTGCTGCTGTTCTATCCCGGGATTTATAAACAAGCTCCTGCTCCCAAGGACACGGAGGGAATTTTTCCGCTCTGGAGCTGGGACAGGGATTAGTTGACATCTTGTGGATTGAGGACTCCATGTCCTTTCCAGAAAAAAAAAAAAAAGGAGGGAAGAGAAATCCCTCAAAACAATCTGGATAATAAAACATGGTCCATGATGAACCAGGGGTGCTTTAATCCAGAAAGGAAAAGAAAGGAAATGGGAATTTTGGGATTTGCGACTTTGTCTCCTTTTTGTCGCAGTCTTTGTTCCATTCGTGACGTTGAAATTCCTTCCTATCCATAAAAACCAGGGAGGTTCCACGCTGTGACATCGCTCCAGCATTCCTACATCCCAGATCCTTGGAATTCCTGCCTCTCAGCTTCCTTCTCGCTGTAGGAATTGTAGGAAAACATCCCTGGAAAAGTCTTGGAGAGGTCACCTGGAATCGTGTCCTTCCCGCAGGATCATCCCTGTGTCCAAGGCCTGCTGAGAGTTTGGATAATCTGTTTGTAGGACTTGGAATTCCATCCCTGAATTCGAGGCCCTTTTTCCACCTTTCCACTGGATTTGTTCAGTTTTTCCACTGGAATCCACATAATCCTTAAAATGCCTTAAAAACTTGAGAATTTTACCCCTCGATTTCATAGGAAGGAATTATTTTGTTTTTTATTTGGAATTGCTGGTTGCTCCCATTTTTCCGGGGAGTTTTTCCATTGGCATCCTCCAAATTATTCTCTGGAAAGGCCAAAGCTTGGAATTTTGGGATAATTGAGGTTGGAAAAGATATCCAAATCCATCAAATCCAGCCTGTGACTGGATTTCGTGTCCTGATGGATTTCGTGTCCAAAGGGAGGCAGAAATGGAACTTGGGAATAAGCTTGGGAAGTGAGAATATGGATTTTTAGTCCAGTTTTCCCAGATTTCCTGCAGGGCCTTCGGCTCCTCTCCTGATCCTATTGGAAGTGACTCAGTGTCCACTTTCCATGGGAAAAATTCCTCCAGGAAGAATTCCTTCACTCAAAGACTGGTCAAGCACCNATCCAACCTGGGACTGGATTTCGTGTCCTGCTGGGTTTCGTGTCCAAAGGGAGGCAGAAATGGAACTTGGGAATAAGCTTGGGAAGTGAGAATATGGATTTTTAGTCCAGTTTTCCCAGATTTCCTGCAGGGCCTTCGGCTCCTCTCCTGATCCTATTGGAAGTGACTCAGTGTCCACTTTCCATGGGAAAAATTCCTCCAGGAAGAATTCCTTCACTCAAAGACTGGTCAAGCACTGGAACAAACCTGGAATCACAATCCCTGGAAGTGTCCAAGTGAATATTTTGGGATTTGTGGGCCCTGTGGTGTTTCCTGAAAGGTTGGATTTGATGGATCTGCCAGATTAACCAGGGATAACCTGGAAGTGTCCAAGGCCAGGCTGGACATTGGGACTTGGATCCACCTGGGATGGGGGAAGGTGAGGGATGGAATGGGATAAATTCCCAGGTCCCTTCCCACCCAAACCATTCCATGATTCCTGGGACAAACCTTTAGGATGCAGAGGATTCTCCTCATCCTCACCACCCAATTTTTCCCTGGGTAGAGCTGGAAGAGCCCTTCCCAAATTCTCCTGGCCCTTTTCCCAGCTGAGACCCCCAGGAATAACAATCCCAGTGGGAGTGGGAACATCCCCCACTCTCTCCCCAATCCCAACATTTTTGGGATTGAATTTGGGTAAGGGTCTGGGGGTCCTTATCCAAAAAACCAAACAGGGAGCAGCTCAATGATTCCTTGGGAATGCTGGAAAAGGGACCTGGGAGCTGCTGGAATCCTGGGATTTGTTCCAACAGCCTCATCCCAGTTTTCTTCCCATTCTCCCGATCCCAACCCAGCTGTTCCCTGCAACAGAGCTCCACCCCTAAAATCCATAGGAACGAGGATCTCCTGCTTTTCCAGGAATTTTCTCCACCTCTGGCACGTGCAAATCCAGCTCCAGCCCCAGTGCTCCCAAATCCAGGCGAATCCATCCAATCCCAACTCCGGTGGCTGCTCAAAAATTCTGGAGTTTTTGCAAGAGCCTTCGTCAGGGAGAAAAAATTTCCTGGAAACCTCAGCGAGCCGGTGAAAAGCGGGATTGGGATGGGGGTTGGGAAGAGAGGGGAGGAGGGAGCGCGGTCAAGGCCGGGGCAGGAGTTCATGGAGTTGGAGGTTTTGTGGGAATGTTTTGTTTGTTCTGGATTAAGCCACGGATTCCTGAAGGAAAACACGCTCGGCTCTAACAGGGACGGGGAGAAGGGATTTGAGTCTGGATGGAAAGGAGGGAAAGGAGAATTTGGGAGTGGGGGGAAGTCTGGATTAAGGATGAGGTAGGCAAATCCCAGTGGAATATAAAAAAGGGGGGAATTGTAGCCCCAAAAATTCCCACAGAGCAGGAGAATCCCAGGGCAGGAACAACACCCTCGCTCCAGGGAGCTCTGGATCCTGCCAGGTTATCCCAGCTCCCAGAAAATCCTTGGGATATAGGAACAGCCCCACTCCAGGGATCCACAGCAAATCTGGGAATTCCAGCCCAGCCCCTCCCCACCCTCCCAGGCAGGAATTCCTTCCCAAGATCCCAGCCCAATCTCCCCTTTCCCAGTGGAAGCCATTCCCTGTGTCCTGTCCCTCCATGCCTTGTCCCCAATTCCAGCTCTCCTGGAGCCCCTTCAGGGACTCTGAGGATTCCCTGGAATTTTCCCTTCTCCAGGGGAGCATTCCCAGCTCTCCCAGCCTGGCTCCAGAGCCGAGGAGCTCCAGAATCCTGGAGCATTTTCCCTCCTCCACAGCAACCCATGGATGAAGTGGGAACAGCCCCTTTTTCCAGGAGGGATATATTTCCCTGAAATTCCAGCCAGATCCACAGCAATTCCCAGATTCCAGATTCTCTTGGAAAGTGATCTTTGGATAATTTTGGATGATCTTTGGATAATAAGTGATGTTTGGATAATTTTCCCTTCTTCCCTCCCTCCTTCCTGCTTTTCCTTCCAGGATTTCCAGGATTTTTTTTTTTTTGCCAGTTTTTCCTTGGTGCCGTTCCCGACTGTTCCCACCAGTATTGCTCCACCACAACCATTGGGAGAGTCGGGAGAGGCTCCAACATCATTTTCCCAGTTTTCCCATGGAATTTGTGGCACAGGGAATGTGGGATATGGGAAAAGGGGTGGGATTGGCTCATCCCAGCTGGGATTCCAATGAGTGAGATGGAATAGTTCCCAAATTCCCTTAAAATCAGCATCTTCCATGACCTTGGAGCCTCCATTCCTTGGGAATGAGTGACAGCTTTATCCATGATTTCAGCAGGAAAACCTGGTTGTTCATTCCCAAATTCCTCTTAGGCCTCCTTTTCCCTTTATAGGAGGAGACTCCAAAGTTATCCGCAGGGAATTCCAACTCCTCATAAAACAATTCCCCAAATCCCAGAGTTTTTCTCCCTGGGAATTTGTGGGATAACTGCCTGCCATGGGATTCCTCCCATCCCAAATCCCAGAAGCTCAATAAATGATCCATCCCTAATTAAAATCCATAAATAAACAGTTAAAGGAGGAATTTCCCACCTTTGAATCCATAAATCCATTTAAAAAAAAACCAGGAAAAATGCAGCTGGGTTTTCAGGGAAAACAAATCATGTTTTTGTGCGTCACAAATCTCATTTTCCAAGGAATAAAAATTTCTGGGGAATGTTTGATGCCTGGCCTGAGTGTGACCCTCATTCCAGGGATATGGAATTCCGAGAGGGTGGACAACACTTTTTTCCTGCTCCAATTTGTCCCAGCTGATCCTGTAATTCCCAAATCCCAAATCCCAAACCCTTCCAGGTTATTTTTCCAAGATGTTTCAGGTCCTCTTTCTCCAGCAGTTTTTTTTCCCAAGATTTTGGGCCTTCCTTTCCTGTTCTTTTTTTCCTGTCCTCATCCTTATCCCACTTTGGAGTTTCCTCTCCGGGATTTCTTCCTCCTTTTTTTTATCGAGATCCATAATGAAAGGGTTTGATTGGAATTGAGGAAAAATATAGGGAATAAATTCTTCCCCAAGAAAGGGAAGAATTCCCAGAGAAGCTGTGGCTGCTCCTGGATCCCTGGAAGTGTCCAAGGCCAGGTTGGATAAACCTGGGATAGCAGGAGGAAATTGGAACCAGGTTCTTTCCCACCAAACCAGTTTGGAATTCTGGGATTCCCTAAGTTCAGAGTGACTGGGAGGATAAGGGACTGAAATTTGGGATAAATCCATTAAATTACATTTTTCCATAGGGAATCTAATAGGGAAATAAATATGGATGGAGAAGAGCTTTGGAATTTTTTGAAGGAAAAGGGAACAATGCTCCCTAGAAAAGATGGGATTCAGGAATGTTGTCTGGAAATCTCAGCCTCTCCCTTTCCTTCAGATGCTGGAAAGAGAATTCCCAGAACTTTTAAAAAGCTCCCAGCACTGTGGAAAAGCTCCCTAAGGAAAATCCTAACGGCACAATTCCTTTTCCAGCTTCATCAGGATGTGCAAGGAAAATATCCAGGGAGTCGTTCCCACTGTGGGAATTCCATGAAGGAACAACCAGGGAGAGCCCATGGAATTCTGGAATGGTTTGGCTTGGAAGGGACCTCAAGGATCATCTAATTCCAAACCTTCCATGGCCAGGGACAATATTCCCATGGGAACAAATTTTCCAGGTGTTTTTAATCCCAGTGCTGAATCCAGGGAAAACCCAGCTCTGGAATAATCCAGAGAAATCCCTTAGGAGAGGTTCCCTGCTCCTGGATATTTCTTTGGACAGCCCTAGGGAAGAAGGAAGCGGATCCAAGTCTGGCTGGAAGTGGCATTTCCAGGAGGGAATGTTCTCCATCTGGCTCTGGAATGGGATCCAGCAGCCTTGGATCATCTGGATGGGAATTCATCCGGAGCATCCAAAGCCTGGAGCTTGACAGGGTCCAAGCATTTGCTTGGAATGGGCTGCATGGATAAAACCTGGAAAAAAAAAAAAAACAGGAAAAAAAGGAAAAGAGAATAAAAAATAAGAGACATTCCTTAAATCTTCCAAAATTCCTGATTCCAGGTGATCTCCAAGGAAAAAAAAAAAAGGGATTTTCAGCTTGGTTCAATCCCAAATTTTGGTGTCCAAGAGACTCCGTGTCCCTCCCCCCTCCCCCGGGATTCCATCCACCCCCTTTCCCTGGGGTTGTTCCCAGCCTTGGAACCAGGGAATCCCTCAGCAGCTGATGTATGGAATTGGCTCCTTGGGAAAGCTCCAACCCCAGGGATTTTTGGGAATCCCAAAGGATTTGAGGGGATGAGGGATGGTGGGAATCCTTTGGAAACCCTTCGGTGGAATGTCATGGGATTGGGGAATTCTCTTCCCTGTCATCCCAGTGGGAATGGGATGTGGCATTTCCACCTCTTGCTCATCCCTGTTTTTCCTCAGGCCGTGCCTGAGTTTTTTGCCGGGATTTGGGATCTAAATTCCATCCTGAAATTCCTGTCCCAACCACAAATCATGTATCCCATGTGGAACCCATGTATCCAACCAGGATTCCAGCTGGGAATGCTGCTCTCCCTAAGGAGGCTCCGGATTTATCCCTGAACGGAGAAAATCCAGGGAAGCACCACAAGCCCAGAATTCCTGCTGGAACCAGGGTGATGTTGGAGCTGCTTCCAGGAATTCCTTACCCATTTAAGGAGGGAATGGAGGAAGGAAGGCAGGAAAAGGGAATTTTTCCTCTATCCTGGCATTTCCCACACAGATCCCAATCTCCCTCCCAGACCCCATTCCCACTGGGAAGCCTCCCAGCCTTTCCCTGCCAGGGATTCTTCCGATCTTTGCCGTTCCCGAAATCACAACCAGATGGGCCCGGAGCAGCTCTGACTCAGTCTCCGACATCACCATCCCGAAAATCCGGCTCCCGGCAGGAATTCTCTCCCCCCTCCCCCGGGACCTCGTCCCGCATCCATAAGGAGGTGACTCAGTGCCTGACGATCCATAGGCTGAGCCAAGCACGGATCCAGGCGGGATGAGGCCAAGGGTCATCCAGGATTCACTTTTCATGGAAATTCATCCATTTTTTCTCTGAAATCCATATTCTTGGAAAAGTCGGAGCGTTCCCTGGGAGCAGCCAGATTTGACATCCCGAGGGTTGTTCCTTTCCTATTTCCATAAATTCTTTTTAATATTTTAAACCCTCCTTTCATTTTCTTTTCCTTATTTTTTAACAGTCTCTACATGGATGCAAATTCCACGAAATAAAGCTTGGGAAAATTCTTCCTGCTTCTAAAAACCAGGGATGAAACTGCGGCTCCTCAACCTTGAATTCAGCTCAGGGAGCACATTCCAGCTCCAGAGTTTTTAGTCCAGGGAGCTTTCCCAGCAAAGCCCTGACTTCTTCCCTTCCCTTCCCTTCCCTTCCCTTCCCGGCCCCTGCCCGGCCCGCTGACCCCCGGGGGCTGCGCTGGGCTCCCTATTTGGCCATGCGGCGGCCGGGGCCGCGCTGCCCCGCGCCTGCCATACATGGGCCGGGCGGCCGCGCCGGCCGGGGCTGGCCCGGCTCCATTCATGGC
>VZTT01049003.1:0-29354 GCA_013400855.1 Buphagus erythrorhynchus
AAGAAACCTCAGCTCAACAGGTTTGAGGAAGAAACTTCAGCTCAGCTTGTGCCTGAGCCATGGCCACAGAGCCAAATCCACGTGTGTGCTGCAGCTGGAGCTGCCAGGATGTAAATCATTACATCTTTGCAGTCCCTTCCTCTATTTTATAAATACCAGTGGTTATTTTCTTTCCCCTTTTGCAAGCCAGAGCCACACTTGCCCTTATGTCACCTACTTCTTTATTCAGGTCTCTGCCAAAACAGCTCCTGGATCCACCAGCAATGCCTTGCTTCAAGGGCACTTGTGCTGGAGAAAGAGGTCACCTGTTTGATTGCAAAAGTGGGTTCGTTGCTTATTTTAGAGCTGTTTGGTTTAACCTTACCTTGATCACAAACTGAACAGTGCCCCCAGCCTGTTGTGCCAGGGCTTCATTTCTGCACCAGCAAGGAAAAGCCTGGTTAAAAATGGCATTTATAGATGAAATCACATTAAAATTAACTACAGATCTTTATGCCTCATGCTCCTTCATGCCCTAAGGACAAATCTGGCTCAATCAGATCTACCTTAACTCATATCAGTCTTCCTAAGCTTGCTCTCATTGCACATGGGAACAAGTAAAATACAACGTGATGGGTGGCATACATTTACTTCCAGGACAATATTGAGGCAAATCTCACAAAAAAACTCAACTCCATGAAAAGAAATACAAAATCAAAGCCTCCTGAAGCATTTCCATGCTGTGTTTAGCATTATAATTTTCCATAGGGAAAGAAAAACACCACAATTTTCTCTCCTGGATGCTGAAGATGAGGTACCAAAGGCTTCAATTAAGAATGTAGATAGTTAGGCTGCTTTTCCAGAGTCTCTGCTCTCCCACTAACAAGGAAAATGTTGGCCAGAATTTTGCACAAATGTTTTCCTGCAGTGTTTACAGTCCTGGCCAGCGTGTGCAAACTGGAAATGGGCTGGAAACTGTTGTTAAAGGAGACATGACTCCTTTTTCTGCTGCAGCAAGATGCAGCAGAGGCTAATGGTTCTCAGTGGAGATTAATCTGGCATGTAAAATAAACCAAACCTTAGTCACCAGCTGAAATGTCATGGAACACATAGAAAAATGTTTGTTTCAAGTCATTCCAGACCTGAGGAAGGGTTTGTGTTTACTGGAAGTTCTGATTTCCATATGGGTTTATTTAAAACATGATGTCTCCTCTCCCTGCCAACCTGTCCTATTCTGCAAAGTTGTAACATGATTTGGGATATTTTCTGTAAGTTTTGATGCTGCTCTTGGATCCTGTGGCAGAAGTGGTGGTTGGAGTAGAGAATGTGCATTGGAACAGCTCCTGAGAGCACAAATCCATGTGGAATTTCCCTGCAAGGAGAGTTGTCTCACCAGAAGAGCTGGGAGGTGACAGTGTTCAGATAATTGTGTCTGAGCACAATTAATCTTTCTGCTATCATTGGTGTAGGAATTTTAAAGGACTGAAAACAAGGATGATATTCAGGAATAAAGGCTGAAAAGTTTTAATCTGGTAACTTTTCTTTGAACTTGCTTGGCTGTGAAAGTAGAGTAGACTTTTTTATTGAACCTCTCAGGGTTTGCTGCAGATGAATTGACAGGTCTCAGAAATGTTATCACAGTGCTTCCCTGAGGGTAAAATCATCCCTCCACAAAGTGCCACTTATCCCCCACTTCCCCTCAATTAAGGCTTTCAAAATAACTTTGCAGTGGGACACTTTTCTACTGAAAAACTTTTCTCACCTTCAGAAAAACCTTTGGAAGGCTGTATTAAATATCTTTATGTCTGATAACAGGGTAAACCTGCAGCTGGGTGGGGGTGTGGGAGGGCTGTGACTCCACTCACACCTGCTGAGCCTTTTCCCTTTTCCAGGTGCGTCCTCTTTTCTACCTGAGCCTCTCAGATCTGTTCCTGGGCATGTGCTGGCTGGCTGGGGCCCTGCTTTACAGCTCACCCACCTCCCAGCAAGACCTCATCTGCTACAACCTGCAGGCCACGGGACAGGTGAGTGACCTTGGCACCACATTCCATAATTAATCTTGTAATTTGTCATAATTAACTTTTGTTGTTTGCCACCAGCAGTCCCCACACCACAAGGACTGCCTGTGTGGCAGAGCTGGATTGTGCCTGGCAAGAGCTGTCACTGCTGTTTGCTCAGGGAGAAATTAAAACAAACTGAGCCCTTGCCATAGCAACATTTTCCCCAGGGCATGTGATAGTGCAGGACCTCCTCACCCAACACTCTGCAGTGCCCTTGAGAGGTGGGAACACCTTGTGCGTAAGAAGGAGCCAGTAACAGGTTGAACCAGCAGATTCTGCAGAGCAGGAGGGATCTGGAAGCTGATGGAATGAGTAAAGAAAAGTCTCATTGTGCTTCTGGGTGTCTCACAGACACCTGGGGCTTCTCTGCACCCCAACACCCAGAAGGTGTCAGATGTGCTGAGGTGAGGACGGGCAGGGATAGCCCAGCAGTGGAGTTTGCAGCCCTTGGAGAGGCTCACACCAGAGCCCTTGTGATGTCTCAGGGAAATATTTTGCTTTATTCAGGTTTTTTGCCATTATTTGTCACCACAGGCTGATGCTGCAGTGGATGGAACTGCCCAGTGTCCAAACTGTGTCATAAAGGAGGAGATTGCTTTGTTTATTGGATTTTCCTCTTTTCAGCCCCAGAGCTTTGATTGATATGAATGTAAATACTGCTCCCTTTGCTGTCCCTCATTCTCTCCTCCTCCTGCATTGCAATAATAAAGTCCAGAGTAGATATTGTGGTTATAATTGCACAACTCCCCCACATTCTTCCAGTTCAGTTCCAGTGGCCTAATAATGTCCTGGCAGGCTCTGCTTGTGCTGGGCAGCACAATGGGAGCCACACAAGTGGGATAATGAGGGATTCTTGTGTCTCTGCTTTATCTCCTCGTGGGCAGTGCTGCAAGACTGTCCTCAGCCCCAAAGCTGGGGCTCAGGAGAGCAGAATTCCCTTCCCTTCCTGCTGGCACCTTCACAAGTGGCATTTGGGTCTCTATTCCAGAGGGCAGCACTGACATTTCATGAGCCTCTCCCAGGCGTCCTGAAGTGCTAGAGAACGATCCTTGTTGCTGTTTTGGCCTGCTCTGCAAGTAGTTGGAAAAGGGCAACAGCCCCTCATTAAAACTCATTTAATGAACTGCAAAGTCACTGCAATGTTCCTGTGGCAGCCCTTGTACTCAGCCTCTTGAGCCAGCCAAGAGCATTCACAACCTCAGTGAAGGAGGCCAAGTTTGTTTAGTGACCATTTTCCCAGACCTGGATGATACCAGGGTGGCAAGCCTGTGCTCCTTATCTTTTTGGCAAAGGATAGCAAAGCCACAGAAAAAAAAAATATTCCCTTGTCCAGCCCTTCCTCTTTGTCTTTGCCACTGAAGTTTGTGTTTCCTGTGACAAACACAGCACATGCATGTACACGGTCTGATTAGGCAACCTGGAGCAAGCATGAATTTGGAAACAAATTTTATCAAGATTTGGGAGGTTTATAGGAAGTTTTAGATAATTGGACTCATCTCAAGCTGGAATCAAAGGCTATGAAACTCTCAGTGTGCTCTATCTTCTCTCCTTTTTCCCATGGAGGAAGAAAAGAGTTTTTGGGATGTTACTTCAGGCTGAGAGAATATCTGCCCTCACATTCCTCTTGAAATATCCAATTGTTTCTGTTTCCGTGAATTCTCTGCATGGTGAGCTCATTATGCATGAAGCAAATCTAAATGTCACATCTGTGCTGTGTTTCCTAATGGACGTAGCATTGAGAGGGTCCAAGTGCCTCTGAAATCCTCATTGCCAGGCTCTGAGCCAAAAAAAATTAGCCAGGTCACAAAGATTTTTATTTCTAAGACAGTCCTGCTGTCATTAGTTCTCCTGTCTGAGGTCAAAGTGAAGCTGCTTTTGTGTGGTTTAAAGTGGGAATCTCTCTCCAACCTGGCTTTTCCCAGCTGAATGTGAGCACAGCCCCTGTGGTCAGACCCTCACTCAGACCCTCACCTTTGCCTCTGTTCCATGGGATTTGGGAGGAGCTAAACATGCTACAGGAATTGTTATTCCAGGACTGAAATGCTGGTTTTATTTCTCAGATATTCTATGTGGCCTCTTTTCTCTACACTGTCAACTACACCTGGCACCTGTACATGGACCTCAAGGTGAAATACAACCAGAACCTCTTCAGGGTGCCCCCCCAGGTGAGTGGGACTGGTGTAAAGGCTGGGAACCCAGGGACAAGGACACAACACTCAGGAAAACCCTCCCTGCATTGCAGGCTGAGCAAATACTTCATACACCCCATGACCAAAATCTCTCCTTGCAGTTAATTCCTCCCTCACACCTAAACAGGGAGGCACCAGCACTGCCATGACCAGGCTGGGGAATAGCCCAGGTATTCCTACAGGATGGCACATTCCTTATGTTGCTCTTCCCAACAAACCCATCAGCCCCACTGCCCTACACATCTTCTCCAGACATTTGCTGTGCACAGCAAACTTTGTATCCCAGATATTCCATCAGAAAGTTCAGGAGCAAGAGGCTGAGCAGATCCCCCTCAGCTGCTGAAATGCTCCCTAGAAGCTGCTTCCTGTGAACCAGGGACTCTACAGAAATAATTAAGATTTTTGGATTTTGCAGGTTGTGGATTATGCAAGTTGCATTGGCCGAATAGCAACGATCTTGTCAAGGTAAGATTTCATTCTCCCTGGCAGAGGGTGTGGATTTGGTAAACTGCAGTGTGCTGATCTCTGCTTCCTCCTTGTTTTGAAGCTAAAAAAGCTGTAAAGCTCATCATAAACAGCAGAGTGACCTCATGAATGCAGAGTAAGAAGTTAATGATAACTTTATTAACTGGATGTGGTTTTCCAGAAGATTTCCCTTTACCAATGATTAGCCCTCACAAATGAAAGCCCTGATGCTGATAAAGCTGATAAAATACTTCTCCAGAGCATTGCCAATAAAAACAACTTTAAAGTCCTCTGTAGTGATGGACTAAAAACCAAGCAGTGCCCAAGTGAAGCAGTGCAATAACCCATAACCATGCTGTCCTTTCTCCTCTCAGCCTGATCCCTTTCCTCCTCATGGTGCCGGTGTTTTGCCTGGGTAACAGCAGTAATTGCTACCAGAACTTCAGCCAGAAGCACGGGTGAGCTTCCTCCCTTCCTCTGGCACTGCCCCAGGGCTGCTGGGGGTGGGCAGGAGCTCAGGCTGTTCCCTGTGTCCCACAGGTGTCTCCTGATGCACACAGAGATGGCCGAGCCCCCCCATGAGCCCCAGAGCCTGAGCGGCTCTGTTTGCCGTGCCATGCATTTCTACAGCATCGGAGTCTTCCTCATCTCCTTCCTCATCAGCTTCGTGGCCATCCTGGTAAGGCTGGGCCTTGTGGAGACCTTGGATGGCACCAGAGGCCAGGCAATCATGGAATCATGGAATGGTTTGGGTGGGAAAGCATCTTAAGCTCATCCAGTGCCATTCCCTGCCATGGGCAGGGACTCTTCTCACTGTCCCAGGTTGCTCCAAGCCCTGTCCAACCTGGCCTTGGGCACTTCCAGGGATGGGGCAACCACAGCTGCTCTGGGAAGGATTTCCTCCCAGTATCCCATCTAACCCTGCTCTCAGTTTTCAATCCCCCTTGTCCACTCACTCTTGGTCAATAGGACAGGGGAATAATTGTGTGGTGCTGCTTCACTTTTGGAAGGGGTGGTAAGGGAGGGAAAATATCACTGTGCCACCAGATAAATCCATTTGGAGCACTGTGTTCTGTCAAGCCATCCCAGAAATATTTGGCAGGATTTCAAATGCCTGAAGCTTGGCAGAAGAGATCACCTCCTGCATGGGTCAGCAAGAGGCAATTAATGGTTGGACTCCATGATCTTAGAGATCTTTCCCAGCCTAAACAATTTAATGATTCTAAAATCAACTCAGAGTCGTCAGTTTAGAAAAGGCCACGTGCAAAGCAACACCTCCTACAGGACTTCAGTGCTGTATGAAAAGGCTGGAGAGACTGGGATCCACCCTGGATGAACCCAGCAGATCACAGCCTGTACAATCACATTTGCCTGTTCTCTCCCAGGTTATCCTGAGCCAGGCTCGAGGTCTGTACAAAAGGTTTGTGAACGCCACAGGATTCCTGGGAGACCAGCAGTGGGCCATGATTAAGATGGTGGAACAACGAGTAGTTTTTTACCCCGTGGCCTTCTTCTGCTGCTGGGCCCCAGGTGAGCAGAGCTCCTCCCACAGCATCCCCCTGTGGAACCCCAGAGAAGTGCGGGTAACCTCACCCTCTCATCCATCCCTTTGCACAGCTGTCCTCCTTGGGATGCTAAAATTGACTGCTTCAACAACCAGCAAAATCTACATGGCTCTGCTGATCCTGCAGGTAAATGTCTGCCCCTGCAGCCTCCTGGGCTCTGCCTTCTCACCTTGAGTCTCCTGCCCTGCATCCCTGCAGGATGCAGCTGGGCAAGGATCTCTACTGTGTGAGCCCAAGTGTGATTTGTGCTTTTGCTTGGCAAAGATCTTGGTTTGGTGGTTTGTGTTTTTCACAGGCTTGAAAAGGTCTCAGTACCCAAAATCCCAGCAGTTAAGTGGTGAACACAGTGCTGGGTGGATGTTTGGACTTGGTGAACTCAAAGGTCTTTTCCAACCTCAGTGATTCTGTGGTCATGGAAATTGTAGCAAATAGGACTAGGAAAGATCCCTAGAAATTGTTTTTTTCCCCCCCATGTCTCTAAGTTTTCCCTATATCCCTAAGTCTCCAAATGTGATTCCTTAATAACACTTGCCCAGCTCCTTCCTGTGCCTGAGACAGAAGTTAGACATTTTATTAAATTATATAGTTATTATATTTATTTAAAACATAAATGTATTTAAAATATATTCTGTATTTGTATAGAATTTATATTTAATTAGATATTCATTAGATATTGAATTATATATNTATTTAAATATATTCTATATTTGTATCGAATTTTTATTTAATTAGATATTCATTAGATATTTAATTAGATATTCATTAAAGTAACAGCACAGTTTCTCTATCACACAGAAGATAAAATCCTGCTGGAAGGGGGAGGTTTTTCTGGGATCCCGAAGCACAGAGCAGTGCTGGGATCCCTGACTCCCCTGTGCTCTCTTCCAGGCTCTCACCGCAGCTTCCCAGGGGCTCCTGAACTGCCTGGTGTACGGCTGGACCCAGCACGCGTTCCTGTCCCTGAAACGCGGCTCCCGCCGGGATGTGGACACCCAGACCCCGCTCCTGCGCTCCCAAAAAAAATTCTACTCCAGCACGGCCCCCGCCGGCCCGCCCGACACCGCGGGCTCCTCCTCCACCCTGCTCTGATGCAGCCCTGCCTGCCAGGAGAGAGGCAGAGTCCTTCCAACTCCTCGTTATCCAGAGCTGGGATGGAACTGACCCTCGGGCAGCACAGCCCGGGCCCCAGCAGGGCTGGCAGAGCCAGGAGCTCAGTGGACAGAGTTATTTATTTGATGGATTCTTTCAACGTGGTAAATCTTTAGTCCGGACTTTCTCCTCCTGGAAATGTTTCTAGCAACGCAGCAAACCCCATGTAAGGGCTCAGAGACCTGGTCCAGCTCCTTGAAGGTTGGGCAGAGGATGTTTTACTTTGTTTTATTTCTCCAAGTTGCTGCCTTTACAAATTAACAGTAAAGCAAAATGAGTATTTTTCAACTTCTGCCTTTTAATTAACTCTAAACATGAGAATTTGCACCACCCTAAGAACCAAGTGCAGGGAGTGAAGAATTGCAAAGCAGGACAAAACCTGCCTGGAATTTCTGCACGTTTCCCTTCCCTTCTTCCTGCCAACTCCTGATCAGCCACAATACTCCCAAAAATCAGCTGCTTCGACCCTGTGGAGCATCTCTCGTGAACCAGGTGAGCAGGACTTTGTCTGAATCTCTCTTTGCATTTCCAGATGTTCACATGAATTATTTACTGAGGTCCCACCATTCTACAGGAAATAAACCAGATCTTAAGCTGTGCTGAAAACAACTCTTTACCTTTACACTCTTTATTTTCCAACAGCTTCACTTTTTGGGTCCAACCCAAATTTTTCTCATAGCAGGTTAGACAAGAAGAGGAAATACTCCAGCTTTGTGTAATTAACTTACACAACATAACTGTGTAAACTCTGGGTAAGTCACACAAAGGCCCTGGAGGTTTGGTCAATGACTTATTTTCTTCTCCTACAGAGTGAGACTGAGTGAAACAGTTCAATTTTACTGTTATGCAGGATAAAAACAAGGTTTTCAGCTGTCTTCTTCCACCTGGTCCTTCAAATCCTCCTCTGGTCTCAAAGTTTGGGCATGGGTGACTCTCAGTGTTTCTCCAGCCCCACTTCAAAGGCAAATATTCCTTGGGGAGGATGGGATCTGTGCCCTGGCACTGGCAGGGAATGAAACACACTCAGTCTCATCCCTGAGAGCCTCCTGCACCTTCCTGGGCCTGACCCCGTTTGTGGAGCCGGTGCAATTTGTTTAAAAGGGGATTAAGGCTTCCTAAGTGATGGAAGATTACCGGGGAAACAATGATTGGATTGCTAATGGATCATCAGAGCTGTCAGTGGGTGCTGACACATTCCCAGGGCTCCTCAGACATCTCAGCAGTCACACAGTATTTGTTCGAGGGGAGTTTTCTTGCTGGAAAGAGCCATTCCATGGGCACTCCCAGCTGGCTCAGCTGCTTTAAGTGCTCTCAGGAAATTGTTCCCTCAGTCCCTTTCTTACCACCCAATGCCCTCGGAACTCCTCAAAGGCACCAAGCAGAGGGAAATTCTCTTACAAAGAAGGAGCCTGAGCCCTGATAACTGTCCCATCTCGTGTCCTGAAATGCTCCCGGGACAAGGGCCTGTCTGGTTCCTGTCACCAAGTCAAGCCCTGCTCGAGGATACCAAAGCTATTTCCAGAGGCAGGAAGGGTCCAAGTGCCACCCGAGGCTCTGTGTGCAGAAGGGTGAGGGGAAGCACTCCCTGCTCCCTGGAAAAGGAGACAAAGGCTGATCCATTTCTCACCACCCAGCATCCCCCAGTCCCAGCAGGGCTCCCACTTCAACTACCTGCAAGGATCATCATCCCAGAGGAACTGGTTCTTATTTCCAGTGTCACTGAAGCCAGAAGGACTCATCCATCCCTTCCCTGACTGCCCAGTCCAACCCCACAGCCCTCAGGGGTTAACTGGGAGCACTGGGCAGCTGCTGCTGCCATCTGATGGAAAGCTGGGCTTAAAAAAGACAATTTTGGGTTTCCTAGGGATTGATTTATGCAGCCTTTCCTGTCAGTCATCCTTTCATCTCAAAGCCTCATTCAAGTGCTTATCTCCCACGGATAAAGGGAGGTGGGATGGGGGGCTGGGGGTGCCAGAATAATGAAATCATGGAATCTCTAAGGCTGGAAAAGCCCTCTAAGATTATCAAATCCAAAAATTAACCCAGCACCACCGTGTTCACCACTAACTACACCCCCAAGTGCTGCATCCACACCTTCTGGACACCTCCAGGGAAAAGCAGGGTGGCAGGAGAATCCTGCTGCTGTTCTCTCCTGCTCCTCCTTCCTTCTCTCCTACAGGGATTTGGGAACCAAACAAAAGCAGCCAGGAACTTTTGAGTTTAGTAAAATCATTTATATACAGGATGGGTAATATTTACAATGTAATACTGATCCAAAAGGAACTAACAGGGAACACTGAGAGGGAGAAATGAGAACATTTTAACACACAGGAGTTAAACATGGGGACAGAGTCAGGTTTCCAAAAGAAAATCCAGAAGTAATGACAGCAAAACTTTGACATGTTGCTATTTCCAACCAAACTCTCTTTCACTAATCAGGTTCTCCTAATTTTAATACATACAGAAAAGCTTCAAATCATCAAGTCACAGGAGAAGCCAGTTATACAGAAAATTTTGAAAAGGTCAAATGATTTCAGAGATTTTTCTTCACTTAAATAAAATTCTAAAAAAAACCCCAAAACCCAACAATCTCCAGAGCTTTCCCACAAATTTTTAGTGTTTGTACAAAGAAATTCTTCTTTGATCCCACACTTCCAGCTCAAGATATTTACAATATTCACAGTCTGCTATAAAGCATCAGTAGATTTATTACCAAGTCAAACCTCAGAGAATCAAGACAAGGTGTCTTGCACTTGCTTCAACTGAAAAATAAACTAACACAGGAAGGAGAAAGTCAAATGCTACGTTCAAACAGTAAATGAATCCATTGAAGTTATTGAACTTTGAAATGTAAATAGAACTTTTCCAAGAGTAAAAAAATCAACTTTCTCATAGAAACAAAACCATCTGACCTTAAGTCTTCAAATTGTGTTTTCTTAATCTGTCTCTCCTCCCTCTGCTTCAGATCAGGCCCTTCTTATTTATCACAGACAAGAAAATGTAGATTAAATCCATCAAAAGCAGTTCCTTATGGCAAAAGCCCTTGGAAATTTTTACAAATGTTCCCACCTCAGGATCAGCAGCACTTAAGGGATGAAGAAAAGGAGGAATCCTCTAAACACACCAGATCCCACCTTCCCCCCTGACTGCACTTCCAACAAATTCTAGCTCCCAAAAAACTGCCTGAGGATTTTCCTCCTGAGAGGACAGAGTCACAAAGTGCTTTTGGAGGGGGTTTTTTGCTCTGCCATTCAAGCAAAGGTGATTTCCTTGTTTCCATCTCTATCTGCCACACTTGAAAGTTTCAATTTCCCAGAAAAAAATACGGATTTCAAGTTCAAAATGAAACCATTTCAAGACATGACCTAGAATTAGAGCAAGGACAGAAAAGCACATAACAGGGCTCGGTGGTACAGCCACAAAATGACAAAAACCTCTCAATTTTTGCTAATTCTCTTCAGTTTTCATCAATAGGTCAGTGCACAAATATTCCAGGTAGTGTCAGAGGTACAATTCCAGCTCACACCAACACTCCCTGCTCCCATCAGAGGATGCAGGGACTGTTCTTACCCTGCAATAAATCAGGCATTGGAAAACTGTCCACAGGATTAAGGAAAGCTGACAGAGAACAGGAAACAAAGCATCTCCTTCATGTAGAAAAAACAAGTCACTGTTTAGAAAATTGTATAGAAAGTCAGACACTGCTTTGCCATCCAGCTAAAGCTGCAAGGAGTTTTGGTATAGAAAAGAGACAAAAAAAGAACAAGGCTGGACTTTTGTAAGAGAGAATTGGGAGATTCATGGCTCAGGTTTGTCAATGTAAACCCAAAAATGGATGAGCTGTGAAAGACAACAACGTTCAGGAGTGGTCACTGATGGCCCTGGGTTGGCACTTCAGTCTGCAGACCAAACTCAGCCCATGTCTGCACGGATTTGGTACCAAAATAGCTCTATAAAAAGCCTTTGCCCGATCTCAAAAGAAAGAGAAGCAGAAAAGGTAGAAAACTAGAACTATGTACAGATTCTTGCCATTGGTTTGCTTTATGAGGATTTAAAAAAGCAGCTTTTGGAGCCAATGTTCCAGACTAGAGTAAGAACCTGCCCTGGGGAGGCAGCCAAGGAGCAGCCCTGCAGTTGTGGCTCCCCCAAGAAGGAGCTCGAAGGCATCAGAGACGGGAATTTGGGCTCCAGAGACAAATCCCAGGGGTTCCCCAGAGCACTGGGAGCAGCTCTGCCAAACAAGAGGACAAGTCAGAACCCAAGCCTTGGATCTTCTAGGAAGGAAAGAATGGGAATAGAGGGGTGGACCTCAAACAAACAAACCCCAGGCTGGTCTCGGTCCATAGAAGATCCCACCATGGAAATTAAAATAATTTGTGCATAAGAACTTGAACATTCTTCTGTTCTGCTGTTGGACAAGGTGAGAAAAAGAAGAGTTTTGTGCTGAATGGTTGATTCAGCCTTAAAAAAGCTCTGAGGAAGATGAGGAGGAAGAAACAGAGGAGGTTAAGCCTTAAAGAAGGTCTGAGGGAGATGGGGGAAGATGACAAAAAAAGAGAGTCACTGCTCAGAACTGAAAATTTCAGCAAGCACATGGCCTCAGGTGCCTGGGCAAGGCACCAAGCCAAACTGAAAGGTATTGAATTGATTTTTCTCTACCTAAAGACCTGGAATTTAGGTGCCAAAGGGAGCTGTGAATTTGCATTTCACAGCACTTGCTTCAAGTACTCACTGAGCAGGGGCTTGAGAAACTGTGGCTCTCCTTCGAATACAGTCACTGCAGGGGCTGGATGTGGCAGGTGAAAGGCAGCTTCTGCAACTGGTTATTAAGAAAAAGAATGGTTTTTAACAATAAAATCCACCCCATCTGGGGGGCTCATGATTAACAGTACATAAGTGATCATATATACCTCGAGGAACTGAGTTTTTAAAAAAATATTACAGTACCAATGATTTTTTTTTGTATCTACAACTATACAGCATTTTCAAGCAGTATGGAAATTTAATGAAATAATTATGATTTATTAATTTACATAAAAATACTTTTTACAGTTAAAGAATAAATCTTAAATGGTAAAAAAAATAAGATTAAGAAGCTCCAGCTATTGAGAGTCGTGGGAATTTGTCTGCTCTTCAATCACTTGTTTGACGATTTCTGCCAGTTTTAGTCGATCCACTTTGTCTGTGAATCCTCTGCCTGGAAGGGAAAAAACAGGGAATCAGCTGGAGCTGGGCACAAGGAGGAAAGCAATCCCAGCTGGAATTAAACTATGCTTCACACAGTCTTAGGGCAACAGCAGCACAGGATCCAAAAGGAATTACAGACCATAGTTCTGTTGGAAAAACTGAGCAATTAAAAATCTCAATTAAAGCAAATAGAACAGAGGAGGAAGCAGGATCAAGCCCTTGTGAAGCTGGCTGATGCTCCTGGTCCCTGATACCCATCAGCCCCTGCCCCTGGGGGCTGACACCTCTGCCAGCCCCTTCTGTCCAGGAGCCACCTGAGCATTCCAAAGGCGATTGTTCCAGTTTAATTCTGCTTCCCACCCGAGCTGAGCTGCAGAGCTGCTGTGCTGACAGGGAGGAGCAGCCTCCAGCAGGAAGAGTGAATAAACAGCTGGATGGAAAGCACCTCAACACAGCTGAAGAGGTCCCTAAAAGGATCAAAGAATCCTGGAATGATTGGAAAGGATTAAAGGTCATCTGGTTTCACTCCCCGGGCAGGGACACCTTCCACTATCCCAGGCTGCTCCAAGCCCTGTCCAACCCCTCCTTGGACACTTCCAGGGATGGAGCAGCCACAGCTTCTCTCGGCACCCTGTCCAGGGCCTCTCCACCCTCATAGGAAAGGGTTTTTTGCATATATCCCATCTATCCCTGCCCTCTGGCAGTTTAAAATTCCCCCTTTTCTATCATTCTCCCTTTGTGCTGTTACATTCCTGGTGCCTCTGAAATATCAAGCCTGACCCTCAAACAGAAATTTCAAAGCAATACTTTCACCTCCATTTTGGGAACACCAGCTCTGGCAGAAGGGATAAAACAGTGTCAAAACCTAAATCAACCCAAATCCAATAAATTTGGGGTTATTTCCATAGCAGGAGGTGTGTGCTTCCCCCTTTTCCACACTCCCTGTGGCAGAGCAGGAATTCTCACCATTCCAGCTGAAGCTCTGCAGGGTGTCTCGCAGCAATTTGCATTCCCTGTTGTATTTCCAGGCCTCCTGCATCACTTCATTCAGCTTCTCATCTTCATTCTCTCCTGTTTGGGACAACAAAGGGACACAGGAGGTTTGGCCTCATGCCTCACTCAGGGCTCAGCAAACTGGGCAGGAATAACTGCTGACCACACACCAACCAGGAAATGGCCTTTAAACCAAATATTCCTGTTTAAAAGTTCTTTTAACAGTTCTGCATGTCACTAAAATTCCACATGAACCCAAATCCCAGCTCAGAGGCTGCTCAGGAGTTTTGCTCTTCCTTCCTCACCACTGACACAGACACACCCAAAGTCGTTGTCTTGCACGTTTAGGAATAAAAGGTTCTTAAAAGTGGCAACCTTTACCAGCCTGTGGTAGAATGCACTGAGCAATCACATCTCTCAGCTTCTCCAGGGCCACGTTGGAATTGTTGCTTCCATTCTCAGGGTCATGGATGTAAACACCATCCTTTGGCTTGGTGCTGCACAAGAACAAGGGGGAAATAATTAGAATTTGGGCACAGCTCAAGCTCATTACTCGTTGTGTAACTGCTGCAGTCTAACACAGCTCCTTCCCTCTTCCCTCTCTGGGAAACTGGGAGACAGCTTCAGCATTAATTATAATTACTGTCCTATATTATGAGATCATTTAAGTATGGAGGAAAAGAAATACTCCTTTAAATAACTCCAAATAAGGGTAATCCTAAAATGTATGAGTCTATTTTTTAGATTAACTCGAACAAAAAGAGGGGGAGAAAGAGAGAGAGGTTACTTGACTTCTTCAGTGGAAAAATATCAGGATGAGAAAAAAGATCTTGGAATTTTTCCTCTCAGTTTGCCTTATCTTACAAGTGACCCATCATCCCATAAGGAATCTGTTCAATGCAGGAACAGAGCCCAACCTCCTTCCTGCCCTCACTGGCACATCTTGGCAGAAAAACCACATTGTGCCACTATTACTTGTCTAAGCAGCACCAAAAGTGAGTTAAACCATCCAAACTGAGCCTGTGCCATCCCCAAAGCCATTTTCCAGCCATCCCAGCTGGCTCCACATTTTCCTTTCAAACCCAGCTTTGGAGTTACCCCAGGAGTTTCCGCTTGCGCAGGATCGGGTTGTTCACGGAGTGAAGGGGTTTCAGGCTCACTTTGAGGTCCTGGATTCTCATGTTTGCAAGTTGTTCTGCATGAGCCTGTTGGATCCCTGCCACCATGGCCTGGAAAGACAAAATGGGCATTTGGTGCAACAGCACATGGACAGTGTTTGCCATGGGCAAAAAAAAAAGAGGCACCAGAATTGATTTATTGTGGAGATGTGCAAGAAAAATCAGGTTTGCATGAAGCAAGGTATGGTTAGAACTAAAATCAGTGACAAAATATCCCTGGGGGAGACAGGACAAAGGATCACCTCCTTTTCACATTCACAAAATTGACTGAAACCCTCTTTGAGCAGAAATTAAAGGAAACAAGAATTATTTGTTTAATTGATGAGGTCATTGCTGTAGTGGGGATAAAACATGGCAGGAAGAGGAAAGACTGGAAGATCGCTCAGGCTCTGCTTTCTACCATCAGCACATGGCTGCTTGTAACCAACAATCTGGAAGCATCTCCATCAAGCCCAAATTCCACATTTTATTCCCATTTTCATTTCTCTTTCCATTTTCTCCCAAGATCTCAGGCTCTCCTAAAGCAGAAGAGAAGCTCCTTATCTGCATAACTCCACATCACAAAAGCCCTCAACCCATCCCAGAGCTCTCCTGCTCCTGTGCAACATTCCTGACCAAATAACTGCTGTTCAGACCTTGTCCATCATCAGCTGGGCAGAGGGCAGGATGTTGTCCAGGGCCTCTGTGGAATTGAGCCAGGGATGGTCCAACACCCCCTCAATGGTCAGGCGTTCCTCAGGTTTGACCTTCAGTAGCCTGGGGAGGAAAGAATAAATCCCTAAGAAAGGGTTTGGTGATTTACAGAGCATTTAAGTATTTTAAAGGCCAAAAAAGAAGCTTCTCCAAGAGCTCAAACTGCCCCAAAATGAGCCCAAAAATCTGCCCCAGCTCCCTGACTTTGCTGTGGTTTAATGCTGTCACAGCTCATCCAGGGCAAAGGAAGGTGCTAAAGGCATTCCTGGGATACCTCTGTGCTGCTGAATTCCACAGCCCCTGCTCCCAGGTGGGAAATCACCTTCCAGAGAAACTGGAAATGATCCAGACTGGCACAGTCTGGAAATGCACTCCCAGAGCTCATCCCCAGAACAGGCTACACTCATTCCAAGGACTCTGGGCACAGAAACTTTGCAGAATTCACTGCTCCCACCATGCCACTCCTCAGCAAAGTCCTTAAGTAATGAACACTTTGGTTCCAGCTCCTCAAAATAAAAAGCAACTTTAGTCAGGGATTGCTGGAAACTCCATGAAATCAATTTTTTCTAGCATGAAACCCTGGAAAGAGGATTTGCAGATGAATTTGTGTTCTCATAATGACCACAACTAAATAAAAAAGCCAAATTTCCCACAGAGTGCTGACAAGTCATCCCAAAGTCTGAATGAGAATGGGAATGACTCCATGAGCATGTCACACTTCCTTAGACAACTCCAGATCAGCTTCTTGGCTGCAGAGTACAATTGTTAAATGTACCAAGAAAGTGGAAATAACTTGTACAAAATGTCAGCAGCACCACAGGGGAGCTCAGAAATCCCATTTGCTGCCAAACAGGTTAAATTCACTTTTGATACCAGACATGTGCATTCCTTTTCCATGGATTTTCCAAATCCTAACCCATTATCAAACTCTCATAAAGCTTGAGGTCAGAAATCAGCCTGGATCCACGTGTCAGCATCCTGAGAGCTGAGTTTCATGGGAATTTTAAAAGACAATGAAACCTTCTGTCTGTGGAGTTTCTGTGTGAGAATAAAGAGCTGACCTTGGTATAAAGGAAAGTTAATTTGGTGAAATGTTGGGGGGGGTTCTCCAGCACAGCTCTAATAACGTCCCAGCACCCTCTCCAAACAATGTGAATACTTGGAGAATTTACAGCACATCTGAGGAGCCAGTGACACTTTTAAATTACTTCCCCAACTGATTTTTTTTCCTATTTATATTGCTTTTACTCTCTCAGTTCCTCTGGTGATGCAAAGGCAGTAAGTCCCTGTCACTTTTTCAAAAATAAGTGAGGTCAAGCCCTAATCAGTGCCACCTTCTTGCTCCCAAACAGACCAAGTCTTTGAAACACTCCCAGCTGAGGGATGTGCCCTGCATGGAAAACAGACTCCATTAGCATTTAGAATAAAACATCCATGCAAAACCTTATCTGGGTCTGGCACCTCATGACAGATCTTAATCTCCCTCTCCATCCTCCTGCCTGACTTTTTAGGCTGTGTATGATGAGCACAGGGCTTTAGGGGACAGATTTACCACATCCCGTTAAAGGCACTTGATTTTCACAGGAATTTCAACTTTATGCCAGGAAATCCATGCTGGTTGTGTTATCCTGAAACCCTTCAGTGCTCCCATTCCCCTTAAAAACTAAATACACCATTCACCCCAACAAAAGAGACATCAAAATTAAAACACTTGGGCAGAGAAAGAAAAACATTTCCCAGACTTCATTTATGCTGAATGTAAGGGAGAATTTGTCAGCTGGATGAGCTGCAGACAATCCCTGCTGGAAAAACAGCCCTTGGGATAAGGCACTTCCAGGTGCTTTGCCAATTCCTTAACATCAAAACATTCCAATTCCTTAACACAAGCACAGAGCAACACAAGAGTTTCCTGCACACACTCACTTTCTCACAATGTCTTTTGCCATTTCTGAGATCTGGCTCCATTCTTCCTCTGGGAATTCAAAGCTTCCCGTCATGATCTTTTTCCTCATGTCCTTGGGAATCGTCCGGCTGTGGTGCTTGGAGTAGAAGGGGGGGTACCCACACAGCATCACGTAGATAATGACCCCCAGGGACCACAGGTCACAGCTCTGCAAGCAAGGAAAGGGTCACTTTGGGGAGCAGTTATCATAAAAGTTCTGTGTGATTCCCTAAGGGAACAGAACCAGCTCAGCTCCTCCTCCAGATCCATCTTCATGGATAAGTCTGGCTGCTGTGAACAAGGTGAACAACTTCCAGGTGGTTGGGAATTGTCTGTTCCCAAGGCTGCAGAGATGTGAGAGGTTTATTCAGGATACCTGAATCCTACTCCCCTAATCCCATAAAGAATCCAGTTGTTTACAATGAGAGGCTGAAAACAGAACAACCATCCAACAAAGGAACCAGCAGGGATATTAAATCAGAGCTGTGAGGAAGAGGAAGGAGCCAGGAGCAGGACTGGATTGCCAAGGAAGGCCAGAGCATCTGGAAGCCTCTCAGTGTCCATTCTGGGGAGCCAGGGAGTGCCAGGTGCTGCTTCTGCAGAGTCACACCTGGGGACAAGGCCCTTCCCTCAGCAGCCTTTTCCCTCAGTGCCACCAGGGCTGCACAGATCCATTCTTCACATGAAACATGGAAAGAAAATCACTCCCACCTTGGGAATCCCAAATCAAGGGGCAAGAGAGGGAAGAAGAAACTCCATACTGGAAACATTATTGGCCCATTCTAAGGAGTTCAGAAACAGAAGTGTCTGCTACAATCACCAACCTGCTTCTCCAGGAGGGAGAGAGGCACTCAGAGCCCTGAAGAAGGCAGATTTGTGATGCAGACTAATTAATATTTGCTTTAACTCTCTCTGTGAGGCTACTGAATGCTAACACTGCACATCAAATACCTGCTCAGGCACGTGGTGGAATAAACAACCATCCCTAAAGCTGGAATCAGGGCAGATCCTTACACTGGGATCACAAACCAGATAACTTGAATTAAAATTGACACACCCAGAACACTCCATGGTTCAAGCACTGCTCAGCCAGCAGGAGACAGTGATCATAATAAGGAGGAAAATGTTTTGGAATGCCCAAAAAAAGACTATGACCTTTCAGGACACTTCCTGCCATGATTTTGCCAAGACTCCAGCAGCTACACAATAAATTCTTGGTTGTTTTCCAGAAGATCCAGGTACAGAGCAGTTTCTGGCACAGCTGCCTGAACAAGGAAAGCTCTGCACATCCAGCAGGAAAGAGATTCCCTTTGAACAGAGGTGAAAGAACTTCCCTCATGGCCTCACTCCAGCAGTCATTACACACCCTCCAAAATCTTGTTCATATCAGTGTTCCTTAAGAGCATTTGTGTATTTTTCCTTTATTAGAGGATCATTAATTAGGTTGTGCATTTTATCATTTGCTCTATCAGAAGCACCAGTGGGGTGGGCAAGGCTTTTAAACATGTTTCCCAGCTCACCTTGTTGTAAGTGTAAGGGGTTGGAGACGTGGGGATAATACCAGACTTTTCTTTCTGATGTCTTCTTTGTGCCTCCAATACCTGGTGAGAGGGGAAATAAAGTCAAACAAAGAAAAATCCATCTCATTAAGAGACAACACAACCAGCAAAGCCTATGCCAAAGATTCCTGATGATTTTCCATTCAGGAAATTTATTCCAGCTACTGAAGACTACCTAACTCCAATTTTTCCCCTTAAGAAAGACTGAAGCTTTCTGCATGGGGAAAATACTAAAATATGTAATATTTCAAGGCACTGAAATCTCCAGTTCTGCCTGAATTAAAGCAGTTGCTCAAAACCTCCAACCCCTCCATGCTTGGAACCAGAACCCAAAGTGTGTTCAGAGGGTAACCCAAGATCCAGAGCTGGCTCCTTTTGCCTCTCCCAGAAAAAATCCCATCAAAAGTGTCCCTTGCTGATCCACTCTGTGAGTTTGGGTTGCAGGGAGCCCCAGCAGGCTCCAGCTGAGAAGGAATTTTCAGGGCATGCTCTGATCTCTGAATTGCCCTTCCCAATGATTAAAGGCTGCCCAGCACTGCAATTAAATCTCCATCTGGAGCTGCTTTTCATTTTCTCCAGGGCTCCAACAGAAAGGACAGGAGGGAGGGGGAAGCAGCACTACAAAGAGCAGCCTGTGTGTAATTATAGATTGTGTTTAATGACAGGGGGCCAGGCCAAGGTGCCCAGGTACCAACCCTCTGCCACTGCCCTTTGTGAGCAACCACTTTTCAGAACCTTTTTGTTCCAGCAAAGTCCTTTTTAATGGAACTTTGAATGAGCCTGAGCTGGAAGAAGTATGGCAAAGCAGGGATTTCTCCAAACCAGCTGCTTTAATAAAGGCCAATTGTCACCATCAGTGCTGAGCAGAGTCTAAGAAATTGGCCTTATCAACAGATCCCTCTGGCACTCCAGCTCCAGAGTGGAGTGACTCCTGCACTCAGAGCCCTTCCCAGGAGTGCAAAGGGGGTTAAAATGATGTGGATATGGAGGCTCAGGCAATAAATGATTCCCCTTTAGCCCAGAGCAGGAACTGGTTGTTACCTGAGGTGCTACATAATAGGGAGTGAACTGGGGTGTCATCAAGTCACCTTGGTCAACTTTGGCAAACCCAAAGTCACACAATTTAACAGGTGCATCCTAAAACAAGGAGAAGAGGCTTTATTAGACAAATCTCATTAAATCAGCTTTTCTAACACATAATTTTCCCCCTGTCCTCACTTCACCTTTTCCAAACCTCCACCTCATTGTATTTATACCCTCACACTTCACCAGGCAGCTGAAAGGTCACAAACTGACCTTTCAAAACAGAGGTTTTGCTTTTCTGGGTGCTCTGGGCCAGGAACAGCCCCCTCAGGGATTGGGAAAGCACTGAGCCCCTTGTAGGGGGTCACTGCATATCCAGGCTGGTTGTGAGCAGGAGAGACAAAAATTGTTTGGATCTATCAAAGCACCTCTAGGTAGAGGGTCAGAACATCCTGATGAGGAGGCAGAGCTGGATTCTGTGTTCAGGTGGAGAACCTGACTCTGTTTAACAGCAGCAGCAGGGACTCACTGCCCTCCAAGGACATCAGGGGATGGAAAAGCACCAAGTGCATCCAGGTGATTCCATTTTGTCACCAAAACATTGATGTCATTTTACCACTGAGAGAGCCACTCTTGAGCCATTTTACAAAATTCAGCAGCAAATGTTCATCTTACCAGAGAGTTATCCTTGAAGAGGAGATTCTCAGGCTTGAGGTCTCTGTGTGCAATGTTTAGTGAGTGGCAATGCTGCAAAGCCAAAGCTATCTGGAAAAGGGCACAATAAATCAGCTACAATGACCAACCTCCTCCTGCAGCCTGGACATTTATTTCAGCTTTACAAAGGACATTTCCAACCCCAAACATTTTCACTCCACTTGGACGGAGTTCTCAGTTAGGACAAGCCTGACCCTGCTGGGCAGTGATGCAGTGAAGTGACAACTGGGACATGAATGCCACAAAAAACAAAAGCCAGGCTGGCCTGGGCTTCCCAATCACCTCAGTTTGAGAACTCAAGGCATTGAGAGCCCCTCAAAGTGAAGCAGGTGGTGCCAGTGCCCCTTCCCTGCTGTGCCAGGGCTCCAGGGGGCTGCCCCTGCCCAGCACTTCCACCCTGCTGAACACTCAGCACTGTGTTCTTGCTTCAGGATTCCAGGGAATGATTCACTGCACTTGTTTCTGCCTGGAGATCCAACACTCAGGCACGTTTATTCTTTAATTTTGGATAGTACTGCCTGCACTTTAATTATTCTTTTATTTATTTATTTATTTATTCTGTGGATATCCCACATAAATGCATTCCTGGATTCTTTCAAGGATGCTTTAGGAACCTGCAATCCAGGCAGGAAAGCTCCAGAGACTGCACATTTCCAAGTGCAATTCATTTAAAGAAAAGCAAAGTATAAATATTTAAACAGCATTCCTGAGACAAAAGTGAGGCACAGCCTCACAACCCTTATTTGGAAGTATCCCTACTGGATTCTGTAGGATCCTACCGAAGTTTAGAGTCCTAAAAAAACTCCAAATTACTGTCACAAGAGAACTTCACTGCTAATTTAGCTTAGCAATAAATACAAACACATTCCCAGAGAAAATAAGGCAGTGCTGTGACAAGTTTTAACCATTCCTGGATACAAGACAGTGATGAAGAACCACTAGAGAAAAGAATTTTAGAGAGACTTTCACATTTCAAACTTCATTTCTATAAACATTAAAGCAAAGAGTTACTTAAGACATGAATAACCCAAGTGTACACACAGAATTCAAATCAAAGTCTTGACTTCTGGTAAAGTTTTACAAGATTTCCCCACCATGTCAGAACCAAACAGCCCAAAGGATGTCAAACAAACTGTCAAGAATAATTCAGTACTTCCACCTCATTTCTTTGTTGGATGAGACCAAAAAGTACCAGCACAATTAGCATTTCATTAGAAACAAGTCAAAGCACAAAAGTAACACAAATCTTTTTGCCCCAGGTTCAAACATTTTCTCTCCAGCTGAGGGGAACTGGGGATCCCAGCTCTGAATTCCACACAGATCCTTCTGAGAGTCCCACCAGCAACAAAAACCTGATGGACATCAAAACCCCCTGCAGAAATCACCATGGAGGTTATAAAATACAGCACTCAGGAGTGAGCTGGGAGAGAAAGGGTGAAGGAAAAACAACATTGGAACAAACAGACATATTCCTTGGTATCTTCCAGGAATTCCATAAGCCCAAGCCCAGAACCCAGCCTGAAAACCCCTGGCCCAGAGGAGAGAAATGCCAAGGGGATCCCGGAGATTCCAGAGCTCAGGAGTCCTGCTGGAGGCAACACTTTTAGGACAAGAAGAATAACAAAATTCTCCTGGAAATCTTCTCTAGAGCAGGTGTGGAAAAGCAATGTTAAGCACAGCAGACCCAGAGAACAAGCCCACACCTTCAATCCTTTATTCCTAGTAAAGCTTTGGCATTGTCACTTATAACAAAGCAGGCAATGATCATCGGATCAGAACTGAGGATTCTTTTCTTTAATCCTTTTTTCCCACCCTTCCAGCCCCAGGAATTGTCCCTCCTTTAGCCAGAGCATGATGGATTTGCTGGGACAGGGGGTGACTTGCCTGCTTTGTTACTTGGCTCGCTTGCTTCTCAGTAAAGTGCCGGTGCTGGCTGATTCTGTGGAAGAGCTCTCCCCCTTCCATCATCTCCATTACAATTAGGAGCCGAGCCCTGTTCAAAAGCATTTCATGTTGTTATGTTAAAAAATCATCCAAAAGAACAGAATTGCTAAGCTAAGAATGCATATTTCACACAAACACTGCTTTCTCTATGCTGCTTTTGGGGCTATTTTGGTGCTGTCCTTTTGCCTTCGAGTCTAAACTCTGCAGGATTTTCTGGCTCTCAGTGATTGGCAGCCAGGAATCTCCAGTTTGCTCCTCCTCATGGGCTCCCGCATCCAGCTGGAACAAACTTGACATGAATACATCCAGTTCCACCCAGGATGGAGCTGGAAGCCATGTGGACACTCCAAGGGATACACAGCACATGGATGCTTTTGAATCTGGATCCCCCATTATTTTAATTTACAGCTTTAGTGCCATAATTATGAAGGATAAAAAATAGGAAGGTGGAGATCAGGGCTGCTAGATCCTCATGGAATTAACTCCCAGTTCCCACCACACAGCAAAATCAGCTACACCAGAGCCTAAGACAGGTCTCAGTTCTTTTATTCTCCCAGCTCTGATGATTTTCTCCACTAAGATCCTATCAGAAGACAATATTTTTATCCTAGTATAATAATGCACCAAAAAAAACCGACTCTGCTCCATGTTTTCCTGTGTTCATTTTAAGCAGGACAATGCATTGAGAGTTTTCAGTGCTGAATTTCATATTTTTAGAAACAACTCTTTCACACAATGCAGACTGAATCAATGGAAAACCTAAAAAAATGGAGATGCATTCAAAACAGGGAGTGAAGGAGGCAAAATAATTTAAATACACAAAAGTCAGGGGAAAATAAACAAGAGCTGCTTGGTCTTCAGGATAATTATTATACCTGGGACCCCCTTTAAATAATAATTTTGTGATTAAAACCAAAACAAAAAAAAAAGCAAACTCCACTATACCTTGGGCTAAACATGGAAAGCAAGCGGTGGGAATGAATCACCCTATGTAATCTTACCTGGGGCTGGATTCATGTGGGAACTGCACACTGTTAGCATAAACTTCAATTATTTGAACAATATTGGGATGTGTTGCACACATCATGTGCAGACGTACCTTGAAGAGAAGGGAAGAGCTGTTACTGCACACAGGGACAGGCACCTGAGCCCTGCTGAGCACTGCTCACCTTGGGATAAAAACACCCCCAAATCGGTGACAGATTATGGAATCACACACAGAGCTCTGGGAAAAGCTCAATTTTGGAGTTCTTTACAGAAATTTAAAGACAGAACCAGCTTTAAAGTAGAAATGTAGGTGCAACTGGAAGTGGAGATGAAGGAATAAACCCTAAAATTCCATAATCTGGTTTCTTTCATGGCTAAGTGCTCACAACACCTGGAATGTCACCTCCTGTCTCAACATCCAGGAATTTTCCCCACTTTAAAGCTCCCTGGGCTGCTCAATCAAGCCAAGTCTTGGTGCTTTTTGTACACAGATGATTTTTATGGCAATTTTAAAGGAGAATTTGCTCAGTAACAAGAAACGGAAGTTGCCTAAACCTCGAGGACAATTAATCCTTTAAATTCTTGACAGCTTGGAGGAGTGCCCATCATTCCACAGGCTGACAGTTTGACATCTCAGAAATTCCCAAGCAGTGTCAGAAGCTCCTTTAGCTCCTGGCACATGGAAAAATCCATTTCCAGAACAACTTGAAGCATTCTTGGAGCAGTGACATCCAAGACTGAAACGTATGGAAACAAAATTCCCTCTCAAACTGGTTCTGTTCCGTTACAGGGAGAAGAACGGCTTTAAAATACAGCTCAATAATTATAAATAAATATCTGAAAGCACAGCCAGCAAATGGGGATTTGGTGGTGGGGTTTTTATTTTTAAAACATCCCAACAATTGAAGTTTTTTTGGAGAGAAAAATCAGGAACTGTACCTCATTTCGAGCTTTTGGACGATCGAGGAGGATTTTCAGTGCAAAGCGTTCTTGGGAGGATTTTTTCATGCAGACTCTGGTATTACAGCAATAAAATCATTCAGTCAGCAAGGAGGTTAAAAAGAGACACCTGAAGCAATTGATTTGTAGCTCTGAGTTTGCTCTCCACATGGGAATTCCCAGGAATGCCCCCAGTTTGGGATACACAGGGAACATCCCAGCTCTCACCCTAAATTCAGCCTCAAGAGAGATTTTGGATGGGAATAACCCAAAGCACACCTGAACACCCCCAGGGATGTTGGAATAAAAAGTGTTTGGAACAGATAAAGTGGTTTGGAAAGGAAATCCTCATTTTGGATGATTTTTTTTTTCTTTTTCCCCCCATTTAACAATTGAGGAAAGGGCCCATGTTTGAACAGGCAGCCAAAATAAAAAATGAAGCAACACAAAAAGGATGAGGAGAACCCAGACAGGAAGATAAATGATGGGAAGAACAAAGGGAGTACCCAGGAACAGCAGCACAGTGGTTTGCCAGCACAAATTCCCATTCCCTGAGGGAGAGGCCTTGTTGGAAAAATGTTTTGCTTCCCAGAAAGCATCCAAGGGTTAGAAATCCATGAGGAGCAGGGCTGGGATGCAAAGCCAGTGGCAGTGGCTGCTTTGGGCTCAAGGGAATGGCTGCAAAAACAACAGGGAAAGCAGGAAAGGAGCAGTGCTGGGGGACCAGGAGGAATTTCTGTTGGAAATTCCAGGAATTCTGAAATTCATTATTCCATAAGCAACTCCTGTTCCTGCCTGGCTGTGGGAACACACCAGGACAGGGAAGAGAAGTTTTCCATCCCAAATTCGCCAAAAAAGACAAAACCCCTCCTGCACAACCCCAGTGGGGCAGAGGCATTTGTTGTTTATAATTTTCCATGTATCCCATCACCACATTTAGTAAAATACTCACTGACTCCTCCACAGGTCAGGGACAATCCCAGAGTGTTCCCTTACCTAACAGGCCCACTGATCCCAGCTCCCAGCTTCTGAGTCCAGTTAATGTTGTATTCCTCTAAAATGGAGGTTTCCTGTTCAGGAAGGAGCAGGAGGAGGGAAAACACAGTCAATAAATACATAAGAAATAAAATTACTACAGCCTTTCCAAACAAAAAACAGCTCAGCAGATCTGAGTGTAAAAGTGCCTGCTGGGGAGTTTGCTTTTCTGAAGAAAATTAAATATAAATAAATATCAATGCTCATGTCATGATTTACCTGATTTAAATTGTTTCTGTGCAGCTGGAATTTCAAAACAGGGTTATTGAGAACAGTAAATGTGATTTTGTGCTTTTAATACCTGAAGTGTAACATCTCTCCCTGACTCAGATCCAGCTTCCTACCTATAAATGATCAATCACAATGAAACAAGGAGCCCATTTCAGCATTAAAATGCATTTTTTTGATCACAGAAAACAGAAAATTGCAGGTTTCAAACCTTTGGAACCATCACAATTAATTAATTAAACCCTGCCTGATTAATTTTAGATTTTTCTGAAAATGAACCAGGCTCCTTTTGTGCAAATCCACACAGACAGGGCTGGGTTTTGTTAGGCCACAGCTTGGGTGCTCTCAGGCTTAACCACATCCCAAGGCAGGCTGTAAATCCAGTGCTCAGAGCTTTGATTGATGCCCTGAGCTGGGCCTTTGTTCCTTTATTAAATTCCTGCCTCTGCTCAGGATAAATCACAGCAAAAGGAGCTGCTGCAACAGCAGCACTGGGGAAGCTGAAGGAAAAAATTCCCAAATACACCAGAAATTCATGGAAGAGGCCATCCCTGAGGATTTTATAAAGGGTTTTAAAGGAAGTGGCAGAAATCTCAGTGGATCACTGAAATTTGTGGTTTTTAGGAGGAGCTCAAAGAAATTTCTTATCAATTCAACTCAGATAAATTTCACTTGTCAGGGAAAAGCTGATTTAATTTTCCTGATATTCAGCTGCAGAGAACTGAAGGCAGCAAGGGTGGGATGAAAATGTAATTTTAGGAGGGCATTAATGAGCATTTAATGTCTATTTCCTATTCTGTGTATTTGCCATTGTTTTAAAGAAAAAGGCAACAATTTTACTTCCTGCACCTTTAAAATTTGGATCCCAACCTTCATCCCAAAGCAGCTTTACAACTCAGAAGTTAAAATGAATAATTAAGTGGTCAAGAAACATAAATTACACCAAATCCAGGATCTGATGCCCAGCATCACTTCCACCTCCCAACTTCAGCACCAGGAATTCCAAACATTGTCAAAGAAAGGTTGGACTCCACCACCTTGGGGGTCTTTTCCAACCTTAAGGATTCCATGATCCTAAACAGCTGGAAATGCTTCAAAAGCACCAATGTGTTTGAAAATATCCAAATGTTTCAGCTGGGAAGCACAAAGACTTGGATTCCATGGGTATGGAATTCCTGGGCACATTTGGGAATCAGCAGCCCCTGCACAACTCCAAACTTCCAGGAACCTGAAACTTCTGATTAATTACATTAATTTTCAGTGAGAAAAGAGGATAATGATATGAAATATCCGGAATTACAGGAAAGTTTCACACCCATGTGGAGCTGGGATCTCTCCAGCAGCAAAATTCCCTCTCACCAAGCCTCAGCCAACAGCCTGGGCACTATCCCAGCAGTCTGGGATGCTCAGAGCCTGGAAAAGCAGCATTCCCAGAGCTCTCCCAGCCTGGATTCCACCAAGCTGCTCTCACACATCAGGACTGCTCAGCCCCTTGTGAGCTGTTAATACGAGAGGGCTTTTCCAACCTCACTGATTCCATGATTCCATTGGATATTGATGGGGGAAAGGTTTGAAATAAGGAGTTTTGGGGGTCATAGGGTGACTTGAAGGACTGCAGTTTGCTTGGACAAACTCCATGGATCCAACCAGAGAAACTTCACATCCTGGGGAATTCCCCCTCCTGCTCCTTCAACCTCTCCTCAATTCCCAAACACAGATGCCTGTTCTGAATCACAGACCCTGCACCCAAGAACAACCAAACCTGACCCAAACCACGGATTTAAGAAGCAAAAAAAATCACCATAAAGCACAAAAGTACTAAATTATGAGCTAGACTCAGGCTGTGCCCAGAATTCCAGGGATTTGCCCAGGGAGTTTTGGTTGAATCCCTCTGGACTGGGAGGAGCAGAAGCACAGAATTGTCTCAACACTTCCACAGCTGATTCAGCTTTTTAGCTTTAAACCCCAAGAGTTCTGATGTGGACCTTTCCCTTCTCATGAAATACCACAGAAATACTTAAAACCTTTTTATTCCAAGCCTTCAGGATGGCTCCTTCCCTGGTGTGTGCCAAGAAAAACACAGGGAACAGTTCTGACATTTGATCTCGGGGTTAATTACAACCTCATTAGATTTCCTTCTACTCTGGGCTTTTTTAGGGCAAACCCCACAAATTTTCAATATGGAAATACTCAAGGCCAGGTTGGAAAAAGCTTGGAACAACCTGGGATAGTGAAATGTGTCCGTGCCCATGGAGGGGGTGGAATGGGATGAGATTTAAGGTCCTTCTAGCTCAAATTTTTCCAGGATTAATCAATTGCACAAAGTAAAGAACCTCTGGAGAGGCTTGAAAACCTTGGTTTACATCCCTTTATCCCAACAGGGAATTCCCCAGCTCTCACAGGAAACCCACCCAGCCAAGGCACAGAGGGATGCTGAGCTCACACCCTAAACCCTGGATGTGTTCAGCTCCAAACACACAAACCCCACACTCCAGAGCTGTTTTTTGGTGGCAGCACCTGAACAGGAACTCTGGGAAGGCTGCCTGACATCCCAAGAATCAGGAAAAAGGAACAGTGACAGGGAACGAGAAAGGAGTTAGGAAATAGGGTCAGAAACAGGGACTGCTGGAAAATGTGGGAAAATTCTCTTTAAGGATGGACTGTTCTTTGGTGTTTGATCTTTGGAGCTTTCAAGAATATTTAATCTGTGAAACAGAGCAGCCAACAAGCTTTGAGTGATGTCCAGGTGTTAGAAAGCCAAATTACTTGGTGGTGGAATTGCCTTGATGAGGTTTAGGGCTTTATATGTTTCAGTGACATTAGATCCAGGAAAGGTGAACAAAGCTTGGGAAGAAGGATTTGGACAAAAGAAATGTGGAACTTATGGGCCACGAGGACACTGGGGAGAACCCCTAAGATAAGGAAGAAACTAAAAAACCCAACTTTGAACCTCTGTTGGAATCAGCTCCATTGGGTAAAAGGGAATTCCAGGAGGGACAGATCGTGACCAACTCAGAACCACCGAGCCAGGAAACGCCCCCGAGCCAAAGGAAGAGAAGGACCGAGCGTGGCACTAATTACTAATTAATGGGGAATGGGAGAATCATTAACCAATAGAATACTAATTAATAAGAGAACTATACAACTTGTAGGCAATGAGCACTAATTCCTTTGTTGGCTAAAATGTATAAATAGCAAAAAGTTTGGATAGTTGGGCTGCTCGGTTTGCGGGATCCTCCGCCTCGCCCGCTGCGCAGAGCAAACAACCTCTGCCTCCCACACCGGGGTCCGGTTGTGGTAAAAAAAAACCCAAAATCGGCCACACGGGCGCCGTGACCCGGCCACCCCAGCCCAGCGTCCCCCTGCCTTCCCCGGCGGCTCTCGCCAACCTTGATCGTCTTGTCCATGTCGTGATCCTGCGACATCGTCCCGTGGGGCCGCGGAAGCCCGGGGCACGGCGGGGCCCGGGGGCGCTGCGCCGCGTCAGGCAAGGCGCAGCCCCGGAGGAGCCTTTGTGCCGCCGCC
>VZTT01049006.1:0-13442 GCA_013400855.1 Buphagus erythrorhynchus
TTTTAAAAATTATTTTTGTTTTGTTTTTCTTCCCCTTTTTTTATTTAGGACAGGGTGGTCCCCTCCGCTCACTCCTGCAGAATTAGCAACAAACCACCACCACAATTTTGCAGCTGGCCTTGTGACCATTTGCTGAGTTCTCCCAGAAGAAATTGGTTTGTTTTTCCTCCGGGTAGACACAGCTGAGTGAAGGACTCAAAATGAGCACACTTTCCAAGTAAAAAATAACAGTGATGCAAGTCATAACCATACCTTCCCTTGTAGTGGCAGTTGCTGACAACGTGATTTAAAAATATCTGAACTATGTTCTGCATGATGTTAAAGCTCCTATTCCAGAGAGAAATCCCCAATACCTTCGGGGCACTTTCCAAACACTGAAGCCTGAGAAACTGTCCAGGATGGGCCCATTCCTAATAGCACTGAAATCATTGCCATTGCTAAATTAGGAGAAAATCCGTACAGTCATCATTCACTGCACTGTGACTTCACTGATTTTCTGCTCCACTGTCTGCTCAAGGGTCAGTGTGGTTAACAGCGAGGAGATATTCCCTCTCCTATTAATTGATCTGGACACATCTTTGATGGCTGTCAAACAGAAAGGTAACTAGTGCCATTACGGCTTTTTTTTTTTCCTTTTACTTTTTTAACTCTTGCACAGGAAATTTCTACAACCTCTTCTGATGAAAAATAACCTGTCTGATATTTCCCCTCTCTTTTAAAATGTTTATCCTGCTCCGAATCTGCAAAGTGTGATATCATCAAGGAAGGTCAAGCTTCACAGGAGCTAATGGCTCTGCTGTGTGCTCCCACCACTTTGAAAAGAAGAACAATAGTCCCTCAAGTGCTGCTGCCGGTGGCACAGCAGCAATTCACCGTGGAGGGTGAGAAATCTGAAATTAAAATAAACTGCTTAAAACCTGCAGATAGAGAGGGGGAATGCAGGAGACAGAATAAAACGGGACAATCTCTGAACCCAATCAACAAAGCGCTCATTGTTCCAGTTTAAGACAAGTAACACAGCAATAAATATTGAGCCAAGGAAGTTAACCTGTATCCACTGCCTTTGAATAAACACCAAAGCTGAAAGTAAAATCAATGCCAGGCCTTTGGCTCTTGCCAACTCGTGCTTTACTCCTTCTTGCTTGGCTTTGATTTTAGTTTTAGGGATTTTCTTTGCCTTCTCTCCTGTTATTCATACCTTCCTGTAGGAACTCCTTATCACACAGGAAAAGGACCAACAGAAGGAGCTGCCAGCACACAAATAAACTCAGTTGTGTTCTGCAAATCTACCTGGGTGCAGGTTAACTGGGAAGAAAAGGGCTGGGCAATTCACAGGTTCAGAGCCTCTGCAAAGCCAGGGGAGTCCCCAGCTCCTTCCCACACCCCTTCTCCCCACGGGTGACCTGATGCAGTCCTGCAGACCTCTCTAACCACCAAATCCTGCTCGGTGTTTACCCTGCAGGGTAGCACAGGCAGCAGGAGGCATCTCTGCAAGGCACAGGCATGTTCATCTCGCTTACAGGAGTTTGAGCATTCAGCTCTTGATCTGAGAACAAATTTTTCCTCAAGTGGTTTATCCATTCCCGTGCCAACACCTCAGCCAGTAATACAGGTTTTCACAGCAAGCATTAATTCTGACTTCACTTTTAAATCACATTTTCTTCATTTGAGCATATTATATTCCACAGAACAGGCGTGAGCATCATGCAAAAGGCATTCTGGTCCATGGTTGTGAATACAGCTGTGTAGGCAGAGGAATATTTGTTTTCCAAGTAATTTGTGCACATTCACAAAATTACAGCTGTCTGCAGTTCTCCCGAAATATCTGTCCTGATGTTTACAAGCCATAAAATATAATCTGCCTTTTCTAGAGTTCTAACTGGTAAAATTGGAAAATTTATGTATTTATATGTACATTATTATTTTTCTTAAAGATTGGCTACTCCCCATTACACACTGCCTATTAAGCCCAGATAACATCAGCATTAACTTGAGGAGCCGCTGCCCTTAGACCACAGTGGACAAACCTTTGTGAGAGCCAGAAGGGCCTCTCTAATACACTTCATGGATCACTCAGCATGTTGCATTTCATTCTTATCTCACAGGAACCATCCCCTGAGAACCACATGAAATGAAGGTCTGGGTTACAAACCAGCTTAGGGTGACAGGCCTTGACCCAAAAAGAGCTCATGTTGGGATGGACAGGGAAGGTTCATCAACTTAACATGTGCCCACTAACAGTGACCAACCATCAACCATCTTCATGCATCTGTTCTTGTAAGCAAAATCAACAGGATTAAAATGATTAAATTTGCACTGTAGCCATGAACTACTGGGCTAGGTTGGTGCTTGGCATCTCCCAACAGATTCGCTTCAGATGTTTATCTCAGCTATTAAGTGTTAGCCAAAGAAATTACATTCATTTCAGATCTGGTGGGGTTTTTTTTCCCCAGTGAAAGATGGGAAATGTTTCACAAGCATTTCTGATTTTTGCCTTTTTCACGACAAGACCCCAATTCCTTTCAGTTCTATTCTTATCTGTCTGAATGCACAAAACATCAGTCCCAAGGACAGCAAAGTCTTTGGGATAAAATTTTCCAAGTGAATGTGGAAATGTGCACTGCACCTGCTCAAATGACACTGCTCAAAGTCCAGGAGACAAACCATTCTTTTGCCCAGAGTTTTGATCAGCAACAAAATGCACAAAACCAAAAAGTATTCATCAGAGAATCGCAGAATGGTTTGGGTTTCAAGGGGCCTTATGGCCCATCCAGTTACAAGCTCCCTGCCATGGGCAGAGACACCTTCCACTAGAGCAGGTTGCTCCAGACCCCATCCAATCTGGCCTTGGACACTTCCAGGGACTCCTGCTACGAGAGTGACTTTGGTGTAAAACTGATTTGAAAGAGAAACCAGAGGTAGGAAGCTATATCCATCTCAGTGGGATCCCTCAGCTCCAGCATACTCCCTGGATGGCTGTCACTTAAACCCAGGACAAATCTGGCCCAGGCTGTTCAACTCAATGCTGCAACCCACCCAAGAGGTCCACATGGGTGCACTGATGTGTTATGAAAGGCTCAGCACTGAGATAAACCACAGGTTAAAAACTTAAATCTGTAAATGCTTAAAAAATGTCAGACTGACAGAACTGGCAAGGAGGCACTGAGCTCTGATAATTTGTACTGCTTTTAACGCCCTCAATCCGTGTGCTCCCCTGCATTACGCACTCCATGCATGCTGGCACACGACACGAGCTACGCAGCTGCAACATGGCTCTCACGATACAACACGATGGAAAAAACCTTCTGAGGGGCCAATGGCACCAAACTACAGCACCAGTAACCTCGGTGACATTGGTGACCTCATCAGCTCCAGTACAGGTACCTCTGTCTCCTGGCTCCCCTCTCTGGCACCCATCACTACCTGAGCTCCTCCTGTCATCTTCCTACCCCGCTCCAAAGCAATTTCAAAACTTTCTCAGCTAGACATGCTAAACCCAGGATGTAGATTTTCCAATTAGTCTCTGTTTAAACATCTGTTGGTAGACTGCATTTAACATTAGTTATTTGAGAAAAGAGCAATTTGATTAGGCTGTCTGAAACGGAGCCAAAGTCTGCAAAATAATAGCTCAATTAAATTTTGTTTTGCTTTCATTTGTCTTATACTTTCCTGAGTGTGATACAGTTGCATATAATCAAGTAAACTAATTCCTTTCAAAATGAGATATTTCAGTGCTTTTTCCATCTCCTCTTAAAGTTTATTTAATAATCTATTCCATCTTCTCCATGCTTCATTGAACTTCAGCCTGACACAAAGTACATTTCTTTCTTGAGCCTTCAGTCTACTTTAATTTTCCAGGCTTTCAGTGACTTGAGATTATGCACCATTAATGTTATACCTTAAATAGATTAGTAATTTATAAAAGGCAGATTACATGTACCAGGCAAATAAAAACATTTCAGCAACACAACAGCCTCTTCTTTGCAGATACTAGAAAATATTTTGCCAACCTGATGACATAGCTGTAAAACTGTCAAGCTCCAAAGCCACATTCAAGGAGCATTTCCAATTGTTTCCCTGGGTTTAGTTTCTACTTATTCTGTTATGTTGCACTTGTTGCCCTGAAACTTCAATATTAGCTCTCGAGATTTAAACACATGAGGCAAACAGCTGCTCTCCTCCACTCCAGCAAGCCAGATCAAAATGCCTTCTTCTCTTTCTCGCCTGCCGTTTTTTCCCCCTCTGGTTTAAAAAAAAAAAAAAAAAACTGCTGTAAATCAAGTATTTCTGGCAAAGTTGATGTTTTCAGGGCAGAATTCTGCTCTGTGCTCATCACTGCAGACTCCTCCAGTGCAAACTCCTCTCGGTCAGTGTGTGAGGAACACCAGCACTTCCCCATCCTGACTAAAAAAAACTTTGCCTTGAGGATTAAAAAAAATAAATAAAAAAGTCACAGCAACTTAGCTGCTATGTAGATGAGCCTACGATTTAAATTACAACACTAAATATTTAAACATTAACTTCTTTCNAAAAAACTGCTGTAAATCAAGTATTTCTGGCAAAGTTGATGTTTTCAGGGCAGAATTCTGCTCTGTGCTCATCACTGCAGACTCCTCCAGTGCAAACTCCTCTCGGTCAGTGTGTGAGGAACACCAGCACTTCCCCATCCTGACTAAAAAAAACTTTGCCTTGAGGATTAAAAAAAATAAATAAAAAAGTCACAGCAACTTAGCTGCTATGTAGATGAGCCTACGATTTAAATTACAACACTAAATATTTAAACATTAACTTCTTTCACACTTCTGTTAAAAAAAAAAAAAAGCAGCAGCAGCATGTATTCTTTGAGAAAATTCTTGTATCGGAGATTTTTGATACACAGTACTTTTCCTTTAGTGTTTTTTTAACATATTTGTTGCAAAGTGTGAACACAAAGGGACAAGCTGAAATAGGTATCTGGCAGGCTCTTGCCAGTGCATGCTGCCGAAAGCCACAAGTACTACTGCAGTTGTGACAAACCTGTTATTTTGCTGCAGGAACGCGAGCGACTCCTCCAGCACTCCCTGCCCTGCCACTGGCAGCTCTTTAAAATATTCCTGCAACAAAAGAACCTTCAAAACCCAGAGGCATCTCAAGTCCGTGGAAGTTCAAAATGGGATATGTCCTATTTAAAATGTAGAGAGCTACTAAATATGACAACCATTTGATGTATGAAAATTATTCACAACCAAAAACAGACAGTCTGGAAATAGCTGGGATGACTTCATTTAGACAGAATTACCCAAATCTGTTTCTAATATACACAGTACACATAATAAATTTTTACAATATGACAAGGAAAACAAACTTAATAAAAGTTCCTGATCTTTTGTTACACAAGCAAGCTATAGCCATACTATGTTTATAATATTTTGCCCATGATATCACAGCTCAGTAACAAAAGCTAAGCACCACACAAAACAGTTTCTAGGTATGACTTCACCTCGCCGTGCCAGCACTGCACCCATCAGCCCGGCAGTACCACCTTCCCCAACCCACAGCCCGTGCTTGCTGGGTTGTTTTTGACCAAGAGTTTCCTTTTCTCTTTCTCCCAGGCTCCCCCTGCCTTGGGAAGCTGCGGATCTCTGTGACGGGAGTTTGTTTTTTTCCAACTACACCAGGACTCATCTGAACGGTAAGAGATTTTTAGCCTGTTTCCTTCACTCCTGGTTATTTGACAAGTGCTTGAAAACCCTGTTATAAACAATCTCTGTAGGAAAACAGATGATGTCTTACGATCACAGAAGGTAATTTTTTCAAGAACCCAACTTTTTGAGCATTTCCCAGATGCACCGCGTCAATCTTCCTGCGTTTGACTATCTCAGCTGGTTTTCCAGCCCGGGCATTGCGCCAGGCGGGCCGGACTGCCCCTCATTGTCACTTCTGTTCGATGGCACTTGCACCCACTGCTGTTATTCCAGGCTTCAGGAAATTTTCTAACCACTGGACAGGCTCCAGCACTGCGCACTAATAAGTTGCAGATTGCAGCACTCTAAGTGTGTGTGTGTGTGTGCATGCGTGTGTCAGATCAGGGCCACACTTTGTAGGAGGGGGGAAAAAAACAGTAGTTCAAAAATGCTGCCTACTCAAATTGACAGAAAAGTGACCCCTGCACTTCATCAGAAATTCCTGCAGACTGACAAAATAAAGGAGTTTGCTTTTATCACACACAGTAAGACTCATATGGAAAAATGGAAACACTACATCACTCGACCTTAGGTTGCCCCCTTTTCAACTGCAGATGAATATTATGTATAAAAATTGTAAATCAATTTGAGATGTATTAAAGGAGATTCTCTTTTTCTGTATTAAAGGTAATACCTTTTAATCTCAAGATTTATTTTGTAATGTCAAGTAAATGACAAAGACTTAATTTCCGTAACTGAATTTTGTTACTCTTAAGTCTCTTTAGCGTCTCTGCATGGTGTTCACAGAATTTCCTACCCTTTGCTTTGCATCAGGAAATAATGAGCAAGCGGCACTTACCCAACACTGAGTCACAAATATTTGCCTACATTAACAGAGCATTAAAAGCCATTTTAAACAACTTAAGGAAATTGTGCTAGCCTTTGAACTGTGATTCACTACTAGGAGAAATTAGGAAACTTTTCCTCTTCTAAAGGCAAAAATCAGCTGCCTCAGTAACCTCCTTGTAATATCATTAGGTCCAAGAGCAGATTTTCCTCTTACAGATCCTCACACAATAGATTTCTTTGCTTAATGAAACTACTTCTGAAATTTTCCTACACTCGGTGTTGGGTACTTTGAAATTTCAATCCTTTCACATCCTTGAACTCTCATCAACATTTTTTTCCAGACTGTGTCAATAAAATTGATTACTTGCAGTTCTGAACTCTGTTCTGCACATGGAAATAAAACAATTTGTTTTAGAATATTTTCTGAAGAAAGCAGAACTTGGCAACCATATCTCCAAGATCAAAAAATAAAAAAGAAGAAGGAGGGACAATCCAACCAAGCGAGCCTTGCCCACGAAAAGCAAAACAAAAAGAAACCTCTCCAGCAAACAAAAGAGAAGCGAGGTCCCGATTTCCCGATTTTTATCACAGCAGCAACGCAGGCTCAATCCCTGACATCCCCACATCATCAGGCTGGCTGCTGTCCTCCTGATTGATATATCTCCCTGCCGGATGGGAACGATCTTTTCGGATCATTAATGTGTTCATTAATTTGTTATCAATTGTGGCTCGCTGTACTCGGAGCGCTGGGTGCCCCGGCAGCGCCGCGCCATCGCCCGCGCTCGGACCCCTGGCTCCCGGGTTGCTGAGATGCCTCATACCCACAACCAAGCTGCTGCTTTTACAAGTTTAATCTCGGTATTAAGGAGCTGATTGTGGAACCATGTCGCTATAACATCTTCAACCCAGCTGTACATCATATAAACCGCTATAGGAGGGGGAAGGCTCCCATCATTCCTGGCAGCAGCACATACCTTTAACTCCCTAATCTGTAATACTACAAAATACTGCTCTCATTTCTTCCCAAGCACAAGTGGACTACCAGCAAGGGTCCAACAGTGTTATTCCTAATTACCTTTTTTTCACTCTTGATCCTGTGGCGCTCATAATTAGTTACCTGGGGCTGCAATCCAATTTGAAGTGATGACAAGAAAGTGATCCATGAAAAAGTAATAAGTTAAATCCAATTTCAGCCTTCCTCTAATTAAATGCACATGGAACTAATGACTCAAACCCTACCATTTCAGTGATAATGGTAATTAGCGAGGTGGGAGTCACTCTCTTTTTTCAACACTGTAGGTGTAAACCACAAGGTAAAATGGCAGGAGCACTCTTAATTACATGTGTCATTTTGTCAGCAATTTACACATTTCTGACCAGTCAGGAAGGTTTCATTTGTTTTCCCCTTCCCCAAGGTAAGGGGAAAGGCACGTTCAGGCTCTGGCACTGCCCACCCCAAATCCCTGCTCCCAACCTGTGCAGAAATCACAGTTTTTACAAACCTGTTCTGTAAATGCTTAATGTCAAAGCAGAAAACTTGCAAGAAAATGATATTTGGGGAACTCTAACAAGATATAGGGCTGAAAATGAGGGATCCTGGCTTCTATTTTGCCCCTCAGGACTGACTTCTTTCCAATACTCAGATACCAAACTCCCAAATATCCCAGCAGAGCTGCACACCTCAACACCACTGAGGGCCTGCATCTCTCCAGCCTTGGGCGAGTCACTTAATATCTCTCTGTCAGGGTTTACATGGCTATAAAATGAGAATAATCATGTTTGCTGACAGCACCTCACACTCTCAGCTCTCCCAATATACTGGTATTTTCCTAGAAGCTTCACTTTTTGGAATCATGATATTACAGGATAATCACAGGCTTCTTTTAAGAATAAACCTATTTGTCACCTTTCTGCTGAGTCTAAAAAGCTGGAAAAACTGAATAGTAAATGCTTTAAATATAAAAAGGCAGCAAAAAAGGCCCATAGGTGTCATGAAAAAAAAACCCTTAGTATCAAAATTTTCAAGCTGATCATGTAATTTTGAGGATCTGACTCAGATTTTGTTCTGTTTGTGGGGTGGATGATGTCTGCATTTCACAGACACATTCCAAGAACTTACTAACACCTATAATTGGGCTTAGGGGTGGGAAAAAAAAAATAAAGAACTAAGGGGTTCTTTGGTAGAAACCAATAAAACTCAACTTTGCTTAATTTCTGAAGTCAAAAACAGATAGTGAAAGATTCAAGTGAAATTTTCATAGGCACACTTCAAACTCTGCAGAAGCAAAATCTTGACCCAAGCTGAGTTGGTGCCAAACTGAGGCAAAATTCTGATCAATTCCTGTACTGAAGAGTGAAGCAGAGAGATACTCTTACAAATAGAATAAATACGTTTGCAAATTTACTTCTTCTGCCAAATTATCTGCTGAGACAATTTCTCTACCACTTGTTAAATTTACCACTATGTAAAAGAGGTTCCCTGGGTGTAAAACCTGAGCCAACATAACTGAGACTTGTGTGTTCCAAGTGAAACGGAGCATACCCTGCCCTTCACCTCTCGGTGTTTATTACGTTGTCAAACAAACGATTTCTAATTTCATAAAAAAAAAACAATAATAATTGCCCCCAACATCAAGCTACAGTTATTTTTTTCCTCTCACCCTCTTCTATTTCTCAAGATACTGGAAAGATATATTAAGATAATATAGCATGCAAATTAAATTCTACAAAAGCCCAGCCAAAAGGCTGCTTTAAAAAGCAGCGGTATGCAAAGGCGAGGACAGCTCTGTCCTCTCAGCCTCCCCCAGTCTCACCCTGAGAATTTAAACCAAGCCCAAATTCTTTTCTTGGCTGTGACTTAAAGGAAAGATTTATTTTTTTGTTTTGCCAAGCAAAAACAAAGTTTCCATCCCAGTAATTACATTATTTCTTCTCTCCAAACACATGCAGGTTAGTGATCACACAAGAAATCTCATTTAATCACAGAAAAAAAAGTCAAGTGATGGGTTTCAATTGCGAGATACTGATTTGGACATCCTAAATTTGTTTTCAGTCCAGTATCCAACTTCCAGCTCAATGCAACACACAACATTTACGTCTTTAAAAAAAATTGTATTTTTAGTATTGCCAAAACACACATGCACTTTTACTTTCTTGGGAGAAAAATGTGTCTCTTGATTTGTTTCCAATCTGTGTGCTCTTGCCAGCAACTAAAATGCTTGAAGAACCAAAATGAATAATCGGTAAGAGCATCGGCAATTAAAGCTGCAAATTTTAATCAATACATCTATTAATACAGATATATTTATCTTGGCCAGGAAAAATGTGCACATTTTCAAAATCCTAAGCATACCTGGTCTCTTAAATTATTTGTTTCACCGACTCAAGGAAATCCAATGTCTATGGCAAATATATTATCAAACAGCCTTTAGTTTTTTTTTCACTTCCAGTAATTTTTGTGGGACTGACATTTTTTATGTTCTTTCCCCAACTGCTGGTTATTAAATCCATTTCTTAACTTTCAATTTTCTTTTGTTTGTGTCATCAGGCTGCGAAACCGGAGGTCACTGCCAAATCTAAACCACGGCAGTGTGCGATAGGCTCAAAATGTGAGTCATCATGTATTTGGAGATTTGGGGTTTTTCAGCTATCAGCAGAGCACATCTCAGTCCTGCATCCAAGCTCTTACACACGCTGTGTCTCATGATTTGCTAAAAGCAGATCTTCAGGTAGAGTTGCCAAGATCAAGAGACCCCCAATAGCATTGCAGGAGCCCACTGTCATTTGAACACTACTAAGGACACCAGTGTGGCCACAGGATGCTGGGATATATTTAAGTACCTTGGTTATTTAATCAGGGAATAAAGAAGGAATAGAGGAAATTATCCTTGAGGTGATAACAGATTAGCTACATAGTATTAATCTTCTGCGTCTGTTTGTGGTGGTGGGGTTTAGAGGGTGAATTTCCAGCCTCAGTACTGGCCTCCCCTTCTGGGGCAGGCAGAGGCATGGAACATTTTAGTGGCAGAAGCAGCAGCCCAGGCAGACAGCATCCCTCCCTGTTCCATGCAAAGCTCCCCAGCACTCATGCTGGGCACTGCTCACCAGTGCCCTCGCCAAGCACAGCAGGGATGAGCGACGCCTATGGTGTTCTTGTTATACATGAAGCCTGTTTGTCACAAAAAAACCCAGGTGACTGCTAACTGCTGTGGCTATTGAATGAGACATCTATCTTTGTAAGTGAAGCCCAAAGATAACTTCTTCATTATTTAAACAAACTTATGAAAAACAGGCACGTTTCCCCCATCCTTGACATTTTTTCTGTGTACTGTCAGCAATAGGTGCCACCTCATCAGCATGGCCCCATCTGACTTTAGGGGGTGTGGGTGCTTGTGTGGGTGCAGTTTTACTCAAAAATTCTACCCCCAGCAGCACCATTTCCTTTCAGCAACAGTTTTTCATTACAGGGATGCACGTAGGGGTGTTACATCCAAGAGGACTTCCAGTATGTTTCAGACCACAAAAGCACCAGGAGTGAGAAGGGGAAAAAAAAAAAAAAAAGACTGGGCAGTCATTTGAATCACTGAGTGACAGGCTGGGCCAGCTCTCTGTATACATTAATAAATTAGAATTTTAATTGTGTCTCTGACTGCAGGAGCTGCTCCAGTACTTTAATACGTACCAACAATTGGCTATGTTATGGAATCCACGATGTGGCCTTCACTGTTGACCTCTGCAACACAATTCCCAGTCTGACTACGGAAACTGTTTGGTTTGATCCTTTCAACTTATTTGAATCCTGACAAATAAGCTCACAGCTGAAAGGTCAACACAGTCATATTTCATCCTCTGGAGCTATTCTTAAGACATCTGCACAACAAAGCACTTCTTTTAGTACCTGACACTGGACCTAGCCAGCACAATCTCTCATTAAAAATGTCCCCAGTGGAAGAGTCTATTAAAAGGCATATGGATCAGCTATGGATTTACCAAATAAAATATTTTTGAAAGCATTAATGTAACGCTTTGGATTATGGCTCTCGACGCTGCCAATAAAACGTATATTTGCCCAATGACAAAATGCTTCATACTTTCCAAAAGAATAATAGCCCGGCTGTAAAGCACGAGGTGTTGTCCCGCAGCCGGAGCACAGGGGTGGGAGCCAGGAACTCATGAATCTTAATCCTACCTCTAAAACCAATTCCCTCTGTGATCCTAAGTGAGTTGCTTAACTCGCATCCCTCAGTTTCCCAGTCCAGAACTGGGATAATGCTACTTACTTATCAGACTTTCCTTCTGGGGATGTTTTGGAGATTAGTATTTGCAAAATGCTTTGAAGATGAAATCACTACACCAAAGCTCGACGTTGTCCACACTGGGCCAAGGGCTGCAGTTAACAGCTATTCCTCACTCAGGCAAAACTCCCCTTCAAGTCCCCATCAGCTTTATTTGGGTAAGAACCACAGGATTGGGCCCTCTCACTTTACTGTCAAGGCCTAAAAAGTGATGTTGGCTTTACCTTCCATATTCTACTACATATTTAAAGACCCTAGCATCCATATTTTTGTAGGAAAATAATCTGAAGCACATATAAAAGGCAAAAGAAGCAGCAATGCTGTCAGGGAGCTCATGGTGATAGTATATCAAACTAAAAAAAAAAAAAATGTAGAAAGAGCAAAACAGACATGAGTTTGACAACGTGCTATGACAACAAGAGGAGAAAAAAAATCCGGAAAGAATTTGGGGCTACAGAGGCTGAAGCATCAGATATAGAAGAGTGAGATACGATAAATGTCCCAGCTACAGGGCTTTGTGCAACTGCAGCTGAACTGCTGCATTCAGGACCTTATTATCAAAAATCCACTGACATGCTGCAATTGCAGAGAGCAGTAATAAAAGCAATAACCAGCTGCACACCAGCAAAGTGGTCAAGGGTCTGGAAGTGCCAGTTTACAAAATACATAAAGAACTAGATACATATAATTTGCCAAAACTGACAAGTATATGTTAGTATCTCAGATGTTTGAGGAGTGTGAACACGAGGCAAGGCAAGGGACTGACTCAGTATTTATACAAGCAGTATTACTTGGAGCAAGAGGATGGAATTAAAGTGGAAAGTTCCTGAGCGTGTGCTTTGTTATGGAAAACTATCTGAAGGAAAATAATAGCAGTCCCACCATCACTTGGGATTTCTAATACTAGAATAGCAAAAAAAAAAAAAAAAAAGAAACTGTGATACATGACCTAATAGGTCTTTCTTGTCTTTAACTCCCCCTGATTTATCCCATAAGACTAGCAGAATGTACTCCAAAGCCCCATATGTGTGCATACATCTTCTGTTTGGGACTGCTGTATTGGTTTTAGCTCTCTGAATTCATAACAGCACAAAGCCCTCTAATATTTAGATTTTATTTCTGAAGATGTCCATAAATCAGCAGACAATAAAAAGGGAAAAAACACACCGATGATATGATATCCTAGTATTTCCCAATATCCTTGACACAGCAAATCAACGGTTTGAGTGAACACAGACTACAAATGGAACAGCAATCAAACAGAAATGTTAATGCAAATCTCCTATGCACACTGACACAGTAACAAAAGCTATTCCATTTTGTCATGATCCAACCCTACCAGACACTAATAAAAGTACACGCTCACGATTTGTAAATACGCAGTAGGTGGGACTTTCAAGAGCACCCAGCATCAATCCTGCTGCCACTTACACCAGCCACAGCCACTCTGTGGACACAGGGAAGAAGCTCCTGAAGCTTCCATCCCAGCGTTTGCATGAAAGATGCATTTATTCAGCTTTTATAAGCCCCAGACTCTCACGGAGGCTCACAGGCTCCCCTTACCTGAAGGGCTGGCTGTTTGTCATTCCTCTTCGGAGACTTTAATCCACTAACTTGTTGCTGCTGCTGCTGCTGC
>VZTT01049008.1:0-42220 GCA_013400855.1 Buphagus erythrorhynchus
GCTGCCTTCTCCTACCGTGAGTGGAGCTCTGCCGGTGGGACTGGCGCTGGGACCTTACTAACACCCTGCCTCACTGAAAATGGACCTTCACCATCTGCTCGGGGAAGCCCGGAGACCCCGAGCCCCTTCCCCCTCCGAGGGAACCCGGCTGCCTCTGCCCAGCCAGACCGACCTGCCCTCGAGAAGAAACCTCTGGAAGCAATCTCAATACTTAGATCCAAAGTCTGATGCTAAACTGGCTTATGACAGACAATTTTAAGTACGTATCATCAGGGCATGGACGGTGTTCCCAGGAAAATAAGATCCTGGGATTTTGTTACATGTTTGCAATGTAGATGAAGTGTGTGAGTCACCCGAGATAATGCTGTGTAGGCCCAGTGTAGATTCACAGGTCATGTAGAGCAAGTGTCAGTGAACGATGGCAGTCAGCTGCACTGGTCTGCTTCAGTTACCTGAAGTCCTAGGCTGTGTTGCAGCTAATGAAGAATATTCCGTAGACTTTAGGAGACTAGATTTAATTTTAAAGTTTTCCTCTGTGTCGTCTATTTAATGTTTAGTGTATTAAGACACTGTCACCAGAAAGAGAAAGAGTAGAAAAGGAAGAGAATAGTCCTGATAGCAAAGTTCTTCAGCTTAGGTTGTTATCTTGAAATATTATTTGAAGAAATTATAATTTTTGCTAAAGTTTCATTCATCATCTTGATTTTACATTTTTGGATACCACTTGATGTTTCTAGTCTTTCTGATGCTTCTACTTCCCTCCTGAAAAAAGAGTAGTGGTGTAGAGCCCTAAACCTGAGTAAACATCCCCTGGTGCTGATCTCAGGATCTCAGTAGCTGGAGTCGCCTCTAATGCAGAACTGCAATCTGCAGGCATCTTTCCTCTGTGAACACAGTGAATGTAAGTAATAGGAGTTGAATCCTGAAAAATTCATGTGTTGTTTACTGGGCCCTTACTTCTGAAACAATCTTCGGTTAAAGTACCATAAAGAGTAAGCAGACACAGACTTATCCGGATTTATTTCTCCACATAAAAGTGGAATTAAGTAAACCACACTGTTCAACCAAACTTTGTCCTGAAAGCATTTTGAAGAGTCCATGGTACAGTAAAATGATTAAAATCATCTCGTGATTGTGGAACAGGGAAAATGACATGAAGAGGCCAGTAAAAGGGAGAATATTCCAAAGGCTTGAGGGAATTACCCACGAAGTTTTCTTAAGTTCTTTTGAAAATCCAGACAAATACATTTTCTATTGATATTAGAATGGGCTGGAATCTTCCAGGGATAGATATTCACAAAAGGGCATGCTTAAGCAAAGAAGAGGAGGGGTTTGGTGGGTTTTTAAAGTCTACAATAATGAGATTATTCTAAGTGATATAGAGATAACATTGTACACGAGGGAGAGCATGAGGAGGAGTCAAGAGAAGTCAGGGTATGGGAGATATGCAGAAATTAGTAGCAATGAGTCCTGAAGGACTTTAGAAGTGAGAAATGTGGCTTTTGGGGCCCTGAAGTGAATTGGGATCTTCTGACCTGTCTGAGAATGCAAATATTAGTGACTGGGAGGAGGAGGGGCTAGCAGAGGTCAGGGCGATGGTGGAGAAGAGACAATGGCCCTTCTGCAGCACCAGCCTGTCTTTCACTTCACAAAAGGTTTTTTGTAATTCAAATGAAAGCATCTCCTCCTTAAGAAAGGGATCTCTCTTTGGAGTGAGAAACACTGCAACATATTTCTCTATGATTTCCCTTCAGTTCCACCTCCCTCCATCAGTCAAAGTATGAATTTGATTTGATTGTTTTTTTGTTGCAGAATTCCAGTGTAAACAGCAGTAGGCTGGAAATACAGATATTGGTCCGGGATCTTTTTAGCACTTTGGTTTAAAAGACTTTTTGTGGGAAGTGCTACTAGATCAGCTCAGTTGTGATTAGTCCCGGAATACCACTGTGCTGAGAATGTCCGTGCATGTGAATTTTGCATGTTGCCAGCGTGCCCCCGTGTCTTTAAGCATCCATGAGTGACTGAGACAGTCCTGGTTCACTTCTAGAGACGGTTCAATAACACTCACTGCCCTGGAATTTGTATCTGCCGATGCTGTGAGAGGGGTACTGCAGAGGAGTGTGGTCTGAGCTCAGTTTGTCACGCAGGCTCACTCTTGATGGAAAAACCTTTCTAGATGGTAATTCAGCCTCTCTTCGTAAACATCTTCCCAAAGCACAGTCACTCATGCTCCAGGTTGCCTGCCCATGGCTCTGTTGTAGTGAGGACCTGGCTCACTAGCTCAGGAAAGGCTTCAGCTTTCAGGGGGTGCAAGTAGATGAGATGAATCCTCGTTTAAGCCCCAGATTTTTGTTGACAAAAGCCATTTTGTGCTGGACCTCTGTCAAGAAATTCAAAGTGAGAAGAAAGCAGTTGGAATGTCTGAGTCTTTAAACACAGCTGAAAGTCTCAATGCTGTGCAATGGCAGTATTTTGTGATTGATTTGATGTTATAGACAGTGTAACAATGATACGATAGATGTAAGATAAATCAGCCAAGTGTGGTCATAACTGCGTGAACCTTAAAATTCAGGATTGGCTAAGGACAAATCAGATTTTTGGAATTATTTCAGGCATACTGAAATGTACTTCATATTAGCAGTAGCTGTTTCTCTTATCTAGTATTTAAAGAAATAATCAAGTCTATTTATTCAAACATTTTATTCATACATGCATTTAGATAATTTTAAATAGCAGAATTTCTGAATGCTCCTCTATATTTCATTTAGTATTTATCAGCATTCACCATATGTCAGACTAAGAAGTGGGGAAGAAGTTCCAAATTGCCATGATCAGTGCTTAGTTAATGTTTATTAAATTGCCAGTATGAGTGGTGGTTTTTGTAATGTAGGTACATGTATTTATTGCTTATGTATCAATACAATTACAAAAAATACCCATCAAAAGTATGCTTCAGGTGAAAGGACATCTCCCTTGTGACATATCTGAATTTTGCAACTGAAGCTGCATTTCTTTTCTGAGGGTCTTTTCCTGGTTTCCTGATTTCCCTAAGCCAGGGCAACCTGAAATGGAATCTGCTTTTTTTGCAAATGGTCATGCAGTCTGCTGTGGGAAGAGATGGTGCCTCCTGTAACTCCTGTGCTTTTATGTGAAATGGTTGTGCAGCTTCTACAGCTCAGACTGCCTGAGCTGTTTGCAGAGAATGTTTGATACTCCATGATGTGTGTGACTTTTTCTTTCTTTTTTTTTTTTCTTCTTAATCATCTTGGTTAGCTAATAATTTAGTTCCTCTTCAGGGAAGAGATTAAAAAAAGTACCAATAAGCTTTGAGGGTTTAAAGCAAGTTTGATACACAGGAAGCCTGAAATTAGGGCAATAGAAGATATTTCTGGTGCTGTTTCCTCTTACTCACTAAACGCCTCTGTCTATCAGGCAGTCCCTGTTCAGGTGTTTGCTGATGAATTAATTTGCCTGTAGATCTCAGCTACAGCTACAATGTTTTTGCAGTTGCTCTCTCTCACAGCTGTGGCTCTATTGTTTAGGAGAATTTTGGTAAAATGCACTCATCTGATGCTTAAGTTCTTCCTTCCTTCTCCAGACATTGATAATTTAAAATGTGTTTTTATAGAAATATTAATATAGCAGCTAGTAATTGAGCAGTGAGGGAATAGGGGACTGCCAGTAAGATGTACTGTAACAGGCTCTTTAAAAGTGTACAGTTGCTTCAGTGTTGCTCCATTTTGCATGTGTAATGCTAGTAATGTCAAAGGAGTTGCTTCTGATTTCCAATATTATAACTGAATTTCATAACTGAAAACCTGAGTCAGGCCCAGTATACATTGCATACTGGCGTTTGCCCAGGACAGCAAGAGATGTTGGAAAACCAGTCACCTGGATTTACTCAAGAATTACTTCATCTGTCTTTAAAAGCCAGCTGTCTGTAGGATGGACACGAGTAGACCTTGGTAGCAGTGCTCAGTGCTGCAGGCCATGCCAGCAGCAGCAGAACTGGAGCAGGGTGACCCCAGCTGAGCTGTGAGCAGCCAGCGCAGTCCTGCAGGCAGGTACTTACAACATGCTTGAAGGAAAATGCTGAAAGACTTCAATAGCCCTGTGCAGTCATTGTTATGTTACTTTGAGATAATTTATTGCATTGTCTTTCAGACCTCAGTGCAGATGAGAACTGCTGTTGACATGTGGGATGGGGATGCAGGATGTTTGTTTCCTGTCATTTGTGCAGAGCTTTAGCTTGTGAACTCCACATTTGATAGAAAGCAAAAGAATGTGATCAGAATGACAAGGTTCAAAGCTAACAATTGATTAACATGAGCAAGGATGCATCTGCTCTTAAAACATGAACAGTCACTCATTTTAATTTGTCAGACTATTTCAGTAAAACTGTGTTCCCACAGGATCTTCGAGCTGCTTTGCTAAAGACAGTAGGGTTTTTTGGTATGGAGGCAAAGGCTTCTAACAGCCAAATTTAGTGACAACACTAATTCAAGTGATAAAAAAAGAGAAATTAAAATTACACTTGCAAGTTCTGGTTCATATGTATGGCTCCTGTACTATAGTTGCAAGGTGAAGATGCTAGTGATGGTCAAATGTTGGAATTTATTGTTCATGTCACTTCTTAATTTGTCACTTGTGAGCACATTTTCTTGGAAACAAGATATCTTGCACTTGCAAGAAGCTTTAAACAATTGATGGCACAAGCGTAAAGCAATTTATTAGTATTAACCCGGATAATTCTGGACTCATTTAGATCCCTGGACCCTTGTTCTGAATCAGTCCTGATCACTGATGAGTTTAACAACATTGTCTCCCTTGTCTCTGAAGTGCAATGTGACATTCCAGTCAGCTGCTCAGGAAACAGGTTTTACAAGATTGTGCTTTAAGTTGTTGCTTCTCCAGCAACATGGGGACCAGTTGCATCACCATCTGTTTCTGTTCTCCTTTTCGTTTCCCTCAGGGGCAGGCACACTTTGCCTGTCTTGCTGTTTAGTAAGAAGTCTCTTGCTATTTCTGAATGTTTGAGGAAGCATCTGCCTTAAGCATGAATTTTGAGAAGGGCCATGAGCAAACTGTCACTGCCTCGTCCCTAGTGTTTGCCTTGTGTTACTTCTGCTACATAGAAGATGGAAAATACTAATTTTCCCTAATTAAGGCTACAAACTGAGTTCAACAAGGCCGATATGAAAAGCATTTGAGAGAAATTCCTGTTGCTTCGTATGTTTCATGTGTACAGCTGTTTCATGTGACAGCAACTAACAATTAGCAGATTCTTTCCTTAAAATATACTCTGTGCTTTTGTGGTTTAGAGGTGCTGCAAAGACACTCAAAACAATGAGATTTCATTGAAACAGTGGATTGTGAGGAACATGAATAGAAGAACAAAACACTTTCATACGAAAGGGGCCATTCAAAAGTACTTATTTAATGAAATGAACTATTATACTTAAATTTCGTTCTAGATTTGTAGTATATTTCTATTAGTCTGTATTGGAAGGAACTTGTCCAACATGATGTGAGGCAGAAAGGAGACATTTCACTCTGCTCATTCTAATTTGTCATAGATTTACTTGAATCCTGCAAGGCTTTGTACTGTAAGACAAACTATAAATCGTGCTTATGCATGATATGAGGAGCATCAGCAGTGACCTGCTGAGTTTGGGAATAGCAGACATCTAGGACAACAAGTCACAGTGCACAAATAAACATTATATTATCACAGCAGAATTTTAAACTGAAACAAGTCCTCTCTGGACTGGTTTCCTTATACCGAGCACATTAAAATGGAAGATGGCACCTTTACAATCTTTATCAGGCAAATGAAAATTGGTCAGCCTGGTTTCCCATTTTTCCCCTGCCTTGTGCCATGACCTGTTCCTGTTCTGGATCCGTGGGCTCTTTGGTGCTTCTGTGTTCCTCTGCTGCCCAAACCAACAGCTTGGGTTGCTCAGGCCTGGCCCAGTGTGAGCACAGTGGAACAATGCAGTGGGGGAATAAGGAGGAAAGATGCTGTGCTGTCAGCCGTCTTATATCTGCTTTTTGTGAAATTGTTATCCTTGTGAGTCCTGACCGGGGTACAAGCAGGAGATAGAAGGAAGCAGAGCCTACTTTTGTTGCCTGTTCATCAGTTTCAGCTCTTCAGCAGTCTCAGTGATCTGCAGTTGGTTCTTTTTTCAGTAATCCCTAATAGTTTCAGAGAGGAGGAAACCAACAGTGTGCCACAATAGAGATTTCTGCTCTTGATTTTAATGGAGGGGTGATTGTGACCATCTTGCAGTGTCCTAGGAATGGTGTTTAAAGTCCCCAGGTCATACTTCCAAGATCTCCTAAGAAAGCTGACCCCGTGCTTCCACATATCCTTGGAGGCCAGTTTCTACAGAGATTGAAGGTGTTGCAGATGAAAAGGGTTATACTGTGGGGTCCCTGAAAGCTCGTTGTGAAAAATGTCAAGGACCAGACCCCTTGAATTTATATATGAGTTGTGTAGAGTGTGAAGAGGTTGGAGCAGCCAGAGAGAATTTGTCTCAGTACCTCTGTAGGTGGCCAGACAAGCTTTTACCCATTCAGCTACTTACTTCTTCTTATATAACAACATATTTTGGAATATAAATTAAGATATAGGCGTGGCAAGTTTTTTAATATTCATCCACCACCACCTTCTCTCTTTTGGCATCACTTTTATCATGTCTCGATCCAAATAACTCTGATTTTCCAGCTAAATCAATAGGTCTAATGAAAGATCATAGCATTTCCTTCCCCCAAAAGAGTTGCACACTACTTGTGTAATAGAGCTTGGAGTCCCTGTCACCAGGTGATTAGAGGGCTAGTGCTGGTACAGATGAACTTGGACCCTAATGAAATGAGTAGCACAAAAAAATCACTGGAGAAGTTTGGGAAATGCTGACTTGAATGTCAGAATAACATCTCTGGGAAAAGGGTTGCTTTTTCCAAGCTGTAAGTGGTTTGGAAGAAAGTGGTGTTGCCATGTGAATGGGGCATGCAGCATTATCTCCATGAGCTGCTAGTTAATAGCTTGTGTTTTTCATACTTTTTAATTGAATGATTGTGTTGCAGAAGATTCTTCTTGCACTTCAGTAGGTATTGAAAAATGGGGAACAAACTTCTGCATCCACTAAGTTTTGATAATTTGAGGGGAATTGCATTTTGGAAAGTAGACTATTAAATTTGTAAGACCAAAATCTCTTGTAACTGTCCTGTTTTATTATTACTGGAGAAACTGCCATTCATGCACATCAAGGCAAATCAGAGGCTGTAGGAGATTTGAAAGACTATCTATAAAGTTGTCTGTTTCCCTTCTAGATCTTGCATCCTTCTTCCTCTCTCTGCTTCTATGCCTTTTTTATTTTTTGCTTGATTTTCCTTTCTTTTTTCCTCCCTTTCTTGTGCTCACATCAAGTGGTCTTTTCAGACAAGTATCACAGAAAAGCTGGTTTTTAGATTAACACAGTCTCCACTTTTTTATTGAGTGGCATGTAACAGCTAATGTGATTTGCACTTCTGTGTACAGCTCTATTATTAGGCCCTTCATACTGGGACTGATGTGCAGGTAACTATTAGTCACCAGTGGAGCTGCTAATTGTATAGATTAATTGATCATTTCAGTTGTGGGTTAGTTGCCTCCAAACATGTTTATAATTAAAGCAAGGAAAATCACTGCCTGGCTCACCATGAGCGAATGAGTGAGTTCAGAGTGATGTGCCACCTTGTGTAACTCAGACACTTGGTTACCAATGCTCTGCTAGCACAGCCAGCACTGAAGGGGGAGTGCAGCAGCTCTTCCTCCTCTCATCAGTCATCGTGCTGAACACTTCATCTGAGACAGTTCCCTGCCTGCTGCTAAGCAGTTCCTGGCCACATTATTGGCAAGGTGGACTGGGTGGTCCTTACAAAATAACTCTTCTGCCACTGGCACACGTGTCCTGTTCCTTTGATGCAGCAATCTATTCTTCAGACTTCTTAGTCCCCACAAACTCCTCCAAGTTCTCCATATCTAGCTGGAATCTAGCCAAGATCTTCCTATTTAGCAATACTAGAGGACCAATGTGGTTATGGTCCCTGAAATTTGTTCAAAAGCAGATTGAGAATCCAGGGCTAAAATCCAGATCACTGTCCATTGGTATCTGGCCTGGAGCGTTTGATTGATTTGGCTCTTAAAGCCAGAATTGTGCAGAGCTGAGAGAAGGGGAAACCTGTCTGTCTCTCATGCCTCAGCTCCAGCAGTGTGTCTGTCCCTCCCTTGTGCCTCAGTCCCTTGCTCACACACATCTCACTATGAGCTTGCTGCCCCTGGGGTGGAACAGCTGCATCCTGGAGACGCAGGAAACCTTCAGGGGAGCCAATGGACCCTGCTGAAGTCTACTGCTAGTAACAGATAATTAAAGCTAAAAGCTTCAACAAAGGGAAGACATTGTAGGAAATGTCTTTGGTAGTGCCTGCATGCAGCCTAGACATGTGTGGTGGGGAGTTCGTAAATGTTTACATTCTTTCAGTCTTAAAGGTAATCAGCCACACTGTGTTGATGGAAACCTAGAGGAAATAAAAGAGTTAAATCAAACTATAGTTAAACTATTTGAACATAAATCTTCTTTCATCTCTGCAGGCATTTCTTCACCGGATCCGACAGAATGCAGTGGACAAAGCTGAGAAGTACATAACAGAGGAGAATGTTAAGGTATTTCTTCTGTCTTCCTTGTTTTCGTGGTAGGGAAAGTGATATGCAATGAAGGGCTAGATTCAGGGATATGAATATCAAATATCCTCTTGTCATACTGATGTTTTTTATTAAGCTGGTTCCCTAAGGAAAGGAGCTCATGTTGACAGTTTATCTGTCAATCTGTTTGCCCATTCTTATAGCTGTCATCTTCCAGTAACTTTTCATCTCACTGGCTAATTTTAGTAAAATTTGACAACAGTGTAGTGTTGTCAGAGATACTAACTTTTGGCAAGATTTGTGAAAGGCTGAGTAGAGTACAGAGGGGCCATTTCAATGTCTTTCAGAAGAAAGACCTGCAAATTCTGCTGCAAGCAGAGCTTTACTGATCCCCTCAGAATTCATTCGCTTGCACAGATATTCCTTGGATCAAAAACCACCCCTGAAGACTGGTCCTGAAGGATAAAATCATCCCTGACAGATGTTTTCCTCTTGCTTGTTAATCCCCTTCTGGCACAGCTTCTGGCAAAGCAATAAAGGCAAGGGCTACTGCATCAGCACATCACTTTCAGCCATGTGACAGAACACTCGCTCCACTTGAATTAGCACAGGAAGTTTTTAGGGAGCAATGAAAGGATCCTAGCTCCCTGGCCTTTTCTTGGGTTCAAAGCCAGTCAGTGCAAATTCAGTGTGTTGGAATCTTTCAGCTTCTTGAGAGCTAGAAAGGAGCTCTGAGGCACAAGTGGGCATTGATGGGGGTGCACAGCACCATATCTCAGAATTCCTGAAGGGAGAGGGAATTCTGGGAAGCAAAGACAAGAAAGATGCAATAGGCTCTGCTCTGGACATGCAGTCAGAAGGATGAGTTTGTCCATCCTTGTGAATAATAGAAGTATAGAGTTGAACCTGGCTACCTGCAGAGAGGAAGGCCTTGAATTCCTGATCTTGTCTACCCTTGCTAAACCACATAGAAACTGGTGTTAAACCAGGAATTGATGTTTCAGTCCTAGCTTTAATGATTAGACTTAATTTACAGGTTATTGTTTCTCTGAATTGCTGCCACATAAGCAGCCACCAGGCTGACTCAGTGCTACATCTGGTGAATAAATTCCACTGCATACAGTTGAAGAGTTTAGTGTTACAGTAAGGCATTTTGGGAAGTGTTTGGAGATGTTAGGCTTGATCACTTCCCACAGCAAATGCCAGGAAGATGAAGGCTGGTTCTGTCAGGCTGCATACTTTAGGGTCTCCCACTCACTGAGCCAGATCTGGAAATCTTCCAATGTGAAAGCTTGTTTGACTGCACTGCAGGTCTTCTCTTTGCAAGTGACATAGTTAAAGCAAGGTGATAGAAACATTGTCTGCAACATGTATGTCACTGCAGACTCCAGGATTTACTCTGACCATTTAGCCTTCCCTCCAGTGGCTGCCAGTACTGATGGCTGTCACCTCATGTCAGGACTTTTTCCCCTCTCTAGGTAGCATTTCATCTCCTACATGTGAATTCACACTTTCTTCTCATATTTTGTATGAAAATGACCAAGATTTATAATGTGTTTATAGCATCTTTCACCCTGGCAGTTTATTCCTCTTAGCACACCTATATTCTAATCACAGGGATAATTTAACTGTCACCATTACCTTTTAACACAAGGTTGAACGAGGGGTCTCTTCCTCTCTACATGTGCCTTTTGGTGTCACTGAGGTCAATGAAAGGGAACTCTAAATGCTGCTCTTGAGATTTGTGAGAAATGTACACTAATCTGTACTCTGGGCAGGGAAAGGCTGGATTCCAGACAGTAGATTTTGTCTCCTATTTACAGGTACACCCTTGTGTGTGATACCTTCAAGTCCCTTTTCTTCCAGAAAGGGATTTCTAATGCATGGGAAGGAAAGGCAAACTACTCCCTGCTTCTGTCTCCTGAAAAATGAGTTTGGCCTTGTGGTTTCACTCACCTGGCTGTTCTCATAGGAAATATTCTCAAGACTTGAAAGAGGTTGCTTGCATTTATCATGCTTAGGGGTCTGCAAAGATAATCTTAATTTATAGCAGGTACTTCAGAAGCAATAAAGATTTTTATAGGGAGCTAGGAAAGGGGCAAATACAGTGTAATTCATTCTTTACAAGTCCCTGTCTGAGCTTTGAATCCTATCATGGTAAGTCTAGAGCTCCACAGTATTTTGGAGTTACTACTTAGTAAAAAACTCTGACATATATTAAAAACTAGCAATGTTTTTCTCCTTATATTTCAGATCTTATTTTCTAACATTGAAGACATTCTTGGTGTTCACAAGGAGTTCCTGGCTGCTCTGGAATTTTGTTTGCAACCAGAACCCCAGTCTCAGCATGAACTGGGAAATGTTTTCTTAAAATTTGTAAGTACAATGACTTAATGCTATCTGAAAGTACAGTTTCCTGTCATAAGCTGTCCAGCCCCTTACCAAGCCCTAGTCTCTAAGGCTTGTAGCAATACTATGACAATGTGTGTCTTACATGAAAGTTGTAGGTAGGGTGGGAAAAAACTTGTGAATGTGGTTAGAACAATGGATACCACATCAAACTGAGCTAAACAGTGATGTATTTTTAGAAACTCTTCCCTTTCCTGTTGTATTTTTTTCCTTTTTTTTCTCACCCTTCTGATCACATTTTATTGCTGAGTATTTGTCCGCTTTTGTTCCAAAAGTTTCAAAAAAGCAGCAAAATTTCAAGTGCCTCAGAAGCAGTACTCCTGCAGATGTGGTGTCCATGCTCCCTGCTCCAGCAGCCCCTGCAGCGCCCTGGGGCTGCAGCAGCACTCGCTCCTGGAGGTTCAGGCTCTCTTTCCTCACAGCACAGGCTCACTTTCCTCTCTTTCCTCACAGCTCTGTCTCTCTCTCTCTCTCTCTCTCTCTCTCTCTCTCTCTCTCTCCTCACAGCACAGACTATCGCTGTTTCACCCAGAGAAACCATGGGGAACATTTCTTTGGTCTTTCGTTGTGGGCAGGGTTCTGTTGTTGAAATATGCTCAGAAGTGCTGGAATGCCCTCAGTGCTGCTTTTTCATTCCCATCTAATCACAGTGAGTCCTGTGGGGAGCTTGCAGTGCAGAAGTGTCAGAAGGCCCCTGAATCTTGAATGTATTGGTGTATCTGCTGTTGTGATCACCTGGCGAGGTCATTCCGGGTCCTGATTATGAATCCAGTACTTGTCAGCAGTCAGATTTTAGAACAGGTGCTTTTCTTTAGAAACACTGTGTTAAAAATACTTAAAAATTTGGTGAATAGCTTGAGAATTCTTAAAGAACTGTTTTATCCAGACACTGCATTTTTTTAGTGGAGCGTGTTTTCTCCTAAGTATCTGTGTATTGTATATCCTTGTAGCAATCCCCAGATTCACCGTGTGGAGTTCCATCAGACTTCAGTGCTTTGCTCCTCTTCATGAGATCGATGTGTCCTTAATGTCCTCTAGTCTACATAGGCCTGACTCTTCCTGGTCTGTCTTGGCCTAGAAGAGCCTTACTTAGCAATTGTCCACCAGCCTTCAGAAACATAACCCTGCTTTTATAGAATCATGGAATCATCAAGGTTGGACAAGACCTTTAGGACCATCAAGTCCCACATCAACCCAGCACCACCACCATGTTCACCATTAAACCATGTGCTCAAGTGCCACACTTAACACCCATTTTAATACATCAAAGGATGGCAGTTGTTATGGCCCAATATCCTCCCAAGGACCTCTAGTTCAGAAGTATTCAAGTCTTGAGTAACACCTAAAGCAAGCAAGCAGATTTTGCAAGAATTCCAAAAAATAAATTAATGCACATTGTCTTTTTGAAGTATTTTAAGAGATGATGAAATGTCCTTGCTCTCATACTCAGGTGAGAAAAATTGTTTTCCTTTAGAAGAGCATCATTGTGTGCCCTACTGTACTCCATTTGGTGGGGTGATCTGAAGTTCATTGTCTGATGGTAGGTGCTAGAATTTATTCTGGAGCTGGTTCAGTGTGACTGTATCAGATGGTAAAGAACATCTTTGAGTATTCATTCCAAATGCAGTGTGCAGCCTTAAACAGCACGTGGGATGTGTCTCTAATATCAGAGACGGCACGTGCACTCACACCTCGTGAGCACAGGCTCGCTTTTGCAAGGCAGGAAAGGGTGTAACTGTGTGGAGCAGAAGGGCAGAGAATTGTCAGATCCTTTGTTTCTGATACTGCCATATTGCTAGAGGTTTGGAGATGTAATAGCTAGAAACTTGTTCTAGGGATACATGTGTTATGCTCATTTTTTTTGAGCAATATTGCATGAATAATCAGTTTTGCTGTCTAAGTCACCAGGGATATTGTTTTATTGAGAATTATGTCTTCTGTTTAGGTTTTTCATGTTGACGAGGTTGGTTTCAGCCTGCTTTGAAACAAGAAAATGACATGCCTTGTTAAAAATATGTCCAAATAAAATGTTGCAGTTTTTCAAATGTCTTGTTTTTTTCTAGTCAAAACTGTTTTCAAATTTGCACTAATCTGTGTGCAGTACTAATGGATCCAAAATGACACATTTGGAGAATAAACTGTTGATTAAAGACTTGTTTTAACCAAACTGAGAACAGTACAGACTTTTGTCACCAAAACAGAAGGTCTAGCTGTGTATCTAGCAGATTTGCTGAGTAAGAAAGTGCCATTTTTATCTGGTCACGTCTCTGATCATAATTGCACTTTAACCTAGAGCAACTGCAGGTTCAGAATTCATGGGCTAACATCTGTAATTATGTAACTGATAATTTCCTCTCCAGGCTATGGGAGAGCCCAAGACTGAGTATCACCCAGAGAGGAAATGAAACACTTCAGACACAGAGTAATTTTAAGCATAGTTCTCATATTTGTGGATCACCAGCATGGGGTACAGCTGGAAAAGACTTGAGGAAAGCACTCTGGTGTGTGTATAATTGCTGTACTGTCTTGAGCTTTAGCAAAAGGATTTTGTCATCATCTAAATATATCCTCTCAAACTCCAGGCACTCAAAGCTGCAGTCAGAAACCTGAGCAGTGACATTTTGTGTGCACTGATGTAGCAGATGATCTTGTCTTAATGACTGCTGTTTTTAGTTTCAAGCGTGGTGCTTGCGTGCATCCAGGGAGCTGAGGAGAGGTGAGAGGAGAAAATGTAGGAAAAACTTCAATATCTGTTTTACTCTCTTAACTCTCCTGTTTTTATGGTTGACAACAATCCTATTGCCGTTTTTTCTATTGTGCCGTGGACCCAGGCCTGCCTTTTCCTGCATCTGGCGGTCAGAAGCTTTTGTTTCTTTGCAACAGTATTGCACCCCAGTAGCAACATGAGCAGCTGCCAATGGAGGATAAAAGTCTTGAACATCTGCATTCCAGCTCTTTGCATCATACCCTTTGTGGCTGTTGTTTTATTTGCTGTGTACCATTGTTCTTGTGTTTGGACATATATCTATTTATTCTCAGTTCTTTCTTTTGAAGTACAAGAAGGGGAAAAATTAATCAGGCTAGTGATAAACTAAGCCCAAAAGCATTTTGCAGCCTCTGAACATGTATATCTACCATGGAACATCTGACCAGAATGCAAAATTCTCCTAAAGTAATGTAAATGCAATTTCTTTTCCTTGTGACAATAGCAAAGGGAATACCCAGTGACTGCAGCTGCATTCCCATGGTTTCCTGCTAGTAAACTCCTTCAACTGGCAGCAGTTTTTTGCTTGGATCACTGTGAGCTGTCTTAAAAGTAGATAGATGCTTCAAATACCTTCAACTGACACAGGAAGCTCTAAGAGTGCTAGGACTCCAATCAAAACTCAATAAAATTAACTTCCAAATTCTGGGAAGATTAAAAGGTTCAGATAGAATGTTTTTAGACCAGAATCCTGCTTTGAATACAACAGCAAACTCTGGAAGGCACTGGCTACATGGCTTAGTGCCCTGAGATGGGAGCTCTGGAAAGCCTCACATATTACCCTGCAGAGTGCCACACTAATGCTTTGAAATTACTTCTGATATGCAAACTAGCTTGTCTGTGTGCCTCCACATGGTGCTGCATTATGGCATAGAAGCCAACCTGAGCCAGGAAATAAAGAGGTATTGCGAGCAGCACTCAAAAATGATGCATTTTTTGGTTTCTGAATCATTCATTTTGCCTAAAGCCTAATACAGTCTCATGGCCCCCTTTTTATTCTGGTGAATGCAATACTGAAGCTTTGAACATAGTTGCTGAAAGTTCAGGTATTCCTATCAGCTTTGAGAGAATCAACTTGCCTCTTGGCTTGGGCATGGAAATAGTTGTTCCTGCTTCTTTTGTGAATCACTCCAGTGTTTCCAGATATCTAGTGTTTGCAATGGATTCAGCCTCTCTGATTGTTTAAGATAGAAGGACTTGCACTGTCTTTGAATCTGAAGATCAGTAGAGCAGAACTTGCTGACCCTGACCTGCCAGCTGACCTTCATTTCTTAATAGGGGATTTAATTGCAGCATGTGCTGGTGGGTGTGACATGTCCCAGTGTTAGTAGCTCAATCTAGTTGTGAAGCTATCCTTCCTTGCCTTTAGTATCTGTAATATGTTGTTTATTTGGTGTGTATTTGCTGACATTCTTCCAGTTACAGAAACGATTATATATAGCTGTTAAGTTTTGTCTGCTGCTTGTTTCAGAATACAAAGTAAACCAGCCAACTTGCTGGGGCCTGGCTCTCACCCCTTGAAAGGAAGGGGATTTCCAGCTGACTGCTTTGTGTTATAGTTCCCCTCCAGATCTCAGAGCGTCTTTCAGGCCTTGGTTCTTCCCAACCACCTGGCTTTCTTCCTCCTGCAGGAATGGTCAGCCCCCTTGCTCCTGGCTTTGTTTTGCTCCTGGCTACTTCCATGAAATATCCTGACACACATGCAAGTATTCCCAAGATTGCAAAATCCCTTCTTTCAGGAAAGAATACCTATGATCTCAGTGAAGCATTAAGAGGAAAAGTGCTGAAAGTCTCAGTGCTCAGAAAAGTCTCTGTTAACTTACAACAGAGTAAGTCAGGAATTATATTGTTCCTGACTGTATGCATTGTTCACATTACACGAGTGTCACACACTTCATGAAAACTCCAATGCTAATGCCACTTGGAGTCCACTTCTCTTTGTAAAGAATTTGGTAACAGACTGTGGCAAAATAATCTCTCTAGTGGTGTCTGAGTCAAAAAGTTACTTTGTTTTTCCTTGCAGAAAGACAAATTCTTTGTGTACGAAGAGTACTGTAGCAACCACGAGAAAGCACTCAGACTGCTGATGGAATTGAACAAGATCCCGACAGTGAGAACATTCCTGCTGGTAAGCACCTTCTCTAGCACTCTTGAGTGAATGATCTGACTTTGCCCTGTGCTCATAAGAACTCTTTGGTATCGCAGGAATGCCGGGCATTTTGCAGGTATTACCTATTGCAGGTATGGAGCACTCAGGTGGAGGGGTACTGAAATTCCTCATGAACTGAGGCACAGAACTGAGCACTACCAGCACGAGTGATTTCAGTGGAAATAAGGAAGATTTTTTTTTTTTTTAAGAATCAACAGAAAAAAGCAAGCACAGATGATGAAAGGAGTAATGCAGTAAGTCAGCAGCAATACTGAGGCTAGTTCCCATTGGATTTGGCTCCCTGCTCAGTTCTCTGACCAACTCACCATTTGCAGGCTCATCAGAAAAATGTGACCTTCTTCTGACACCCTTTTCTGCAAGAGTCCAGCTGTGGGCAAGAAATACAGTGTGTATGAATTGTTTTGAGTGCATCATTGCTGCTTAAATCAAAAGTAACCTAATTCCCATCCAAGGAGAGATTGTGGCCATCCAGCCTTCAAACACACCTTAGAGGCTGGGCTGGGAGTAGAAAAAATCAGTGGGCACTGCCTTCTACTGCTGCATTCCCTACTTTTCTTTCCTTTCTTGGTTGTTTTTCCTCTTTACTTTCACCCCAATTCTGCTTGATTTTTGAGTGTCTTGTTTTCTTGGCCATGGATGTGTGGCATTTGTAATGGGGTTGGCACATAGGTGAGGGAATAATTTGTCACATCAGCTTTTTTCCTAGTAAATTCTATGAAGTGAAATAAAGGCTGTCTTTTTTGCAAAGGACCTGCTTTTCTTTCTGCTCTTTTTATTTTCTTTTTTTTTTTTTTTTTGCTTGCTGTGAAAGGTCTGTTCTTTCCCAATGTAGTACAGCAAAAGAAAACTTCCATATAAACATCAGTCACAAGCAGGGGCAGAGCATTCCTTTAGCCACAAGATCCAGGCCTCAGAGGGAGCCAACCCTTGAGCTGTTGCATAGGCAGTCTCTTTCTCATGTGTGAGTTTTAATGAACCTTATCAAACCATTACTTTGAATTACTAAATGACCCTTAGCTTGTTCATGAGATTTTTTTTGGGTGCTTCTGGTGGGGGAAACCAGTGAGAAAGAGGAGGGGAGGTGCATGTAAAACACCACCCTTCCCAACCTTCAAAATGTTCTCCACTTCCACTGGATTGACAAAGTTTTCTGTTTGTGTTAGAGACAGCAGCTGGAAAACTGATTATGAGGGACATCAAAGATGTCACGCTGTCTGCTGTGGATTGCTGCAGCACCTGAATCCAAGAGACTATTAAAATGGCAGTAAATGTGGGAAGAAGGGCTGCACTGATGTGTCTACTTAGCTGTGGTGCTGTAGTTTCTTCCAGGCCTCCCTTCCCTTCTCTGCCTTTCAAACCAGTGCTACAATGCTGCTATGCAGAGAAGGCAGAACTAAAGTACAAAGCTTTTCTTGTGAGGATAGATTTGGCCCAATTGCCCCCCTCACAGCTGCTGAAACATAGCATGTGGGAATGTGTTTGAAAAGTCAGAAAGTGTTAAAGGGCAATTTTGAGCCCAGAGCTAGAGAGAGGGCTGAAAGAAGAGATGGGAAGGACTGAGTCACTTGAGACTTAGAAATTGGACAGGGAGCATTGTGAGCTGGGTAGCCAATGCCACAGATCTAGAATAGCCTGGGGACAGCTTATTTTACAGACAATTGTCTGTAAAAATACCAGTTTGGACTAATGAGATTTTATGTATGATGTCTGTGAACATTCCTTGCAGAGAAGAACTGTAGAGCTACAGCCAAAAAACTCACTAAATTTCAGAGTGTGTCTGAGCCACAGCACGTATTTCACAGGGGAGAACGTTACTGGTGATGCCCCAAAGCAGGCACTTCCTGGCTGAACTGCATTTAAAGTTCAACTTCTGTGTGGACAGGACAGGTTTGCAACTGGAGTGACTTTTGGAGCAAAGTCCATATTCATGATTGAGCATAGGAATGTGGACTAGTTTATCTGAAATAGACTTGAAGTCCACCTGAATCTACTACCTGTCTCTGGCAGCAGCCAATAGTAGAACCATCAGGGAAATATGTAAAAAGCTTACGGTGGGACAGTACTGATTTGTCACAAAGATTACTGATTATTGTTACAAATTAAGATTAGATCAAGGAATATAAAGCTTTTTTCTTTCCCAGTGCCATACCCTGTTTTTAAACTCCCTTTCTATATCAATCCTGAGAAATCAATTTCCATAATCTGCTGGGAAGTTCCATGTGTGCTGGTTAGCCAGCCAGTGTGCCCAGACTGTTTGTCCAGCTGTGCTCAGGCATAATGTTTTGCCAGAGAACTGGTGGATGTTATGCAGATGACTCATTTGTTTCAATTCCAGTTCAATTCAGACATAAGAATTGGACTGAAGTTAATTATATGATTCTTAGTTAGTGGGCTTTATTTTAGCCTTCAAGAGTTTTCTGGACCAACAGTATACAACTTTACATAGTGAACAAAGACAACAGGTCCTATCTGTTGTGGGGGTATATTGGATTATTTTAGGTAATGGTCCACCTAGTTTTGCTATTTGCCATTGTGTTGTTAGGATGATTTTTGAGTCACCACCTGTATAATACTTCTTTGAGAAGATACCTTTCTGCACAGCCATTGTTATCCACAAAAAATTTTCTTCTGCTGATGCCTGCAGAACTTTGCAGACTTGATGGCTGTATGTCATCATGTGTCATGTGGTGAATGAAGTGACATTTCCTGCACCTTAGGTGTGGTAAAGTGCTTTCTCACTTTCGAAAACGCATGTTTTAGAAAATCAAAATCGTGTCAAAAATCATCTGAAAGCTGTGTCTGAGGTAACATTTGTTTCTTTTTTTGATTATAGGGTTGCATGCTTTTGGGAGGCAGAAAGACAACAGACATTCCACTAGAGGGTTATCTGCTGACTCCAATTCAGAGAATTTGCAAATATCCTCTTCTGCTCAAGGTAAACCAGAGAAAGTATTTCTCCATATGGTTGTTTTATTCTTAGAATGATTCTGCATTTTTTTAGCCCTGACTTTTGTTGCCACTATTACTTTCCTGATTTACATTTCTGAAAGTTGGATCTTCTCTGAAGAAAATGGCTTTTTATGGGTACAGGCAAGAAGCTGCCTGATGCTGGCAGGCTGCATAATCCTGTTATGATATGGGTAGAGCAGACAGGGTTTTCTGACTAATCAAAGCCTTTTGACTTCAGTGCTCTTCAGATGTTTATTAAGACTTGTGCAGGCTGTTTCAGGCACTTCCTGTAAAGCTGTGTGCAGCTAGAATTGTGCCAGCGTTCTGAGGGACTGGATGGCTCTGGGGACTCGAAACGGGATATGTTTTTCATTACAAGGTGTCTAGTTTGATGGTGATTAGGTCAGGGATGATCAAAATCCTATCTCTTCTGACAGCTGTTTGGCAGCTTGTTTGAAAACTCTTTGTCTCAGATGAGTTCCCAATGGGCAGGTGGCAATCCAGAAATGACTATGGTATGTGGCACTAATCGGCCCCCTTGCTAGTATTTGTGCAAGATAGAGCATAAAAGACCTAAAAAGAGCTAACTTGCTTCTCGTCCTTTCTGGTCAGGCCTGGGTCACCTGCCTGCTGGGGACAAGGAGAGGGAAAAGGAGAAAGCAGTTTCTGGGAGAGCTTGCATACCTCAGTGGCCTCGTAGCCATCAATCTTCCATGATGTTGGTCTCCTCCTCAGGCAGAGTCACACTAGAAGAAAAGTATTTACCAAAAGTATTTTTGTATTTACTAAAAGAAAAGTAATTAAAAAAAATACAAAGGATTTCGCTCATATTTTGAAAGATAGATCCCTTTATGAGTTCAGGAAGAAAGTAAGAATTCTGTGATGAATGTATGTCAAAACTCCTGGGGACCAAACATCCTTTCTTTGAAAGCCAAAGTCAATACTACCAAAATGAAGACTGAAACACTGTTTCTTGCTTTCAAGCCACAGTGGGGTAGAGATGAATTTGCCCTCCCTGTGCCTACCCTTGGCTCTGGGGCAGCTGACCCAGACTCAAGTGTACCTGTTGAACAAACAGCCTTGTAGGGAGGGGCTGCGACTGGGCATCTTGTGGGGCTTCATTCCATTTTTCTATGGATTTCTTCTTGTATACAGGTAGAGATCACACACTGTTCACTAGTTGAAGCTTCCTGGACAGAAAAGTTTTAAGAAAAAGCAAAGAGGTATTAGGTTTCCATTAGGCAACAAATCTGCTTCAGTCAGTGAGATAATACCATAACTAGAAGTTGTTCAGCTCAGAAAATATCGGTGACCATTATAAAGAGTGGTTGATTCTGATTCTCAAAGGTAGTGAATTCATAGCAAATAAGTTGTGTCCCATTCAAGACTTATTTGATAGTGGTTAGCATGAAATTACTAGAGCGGACACAAATGTCTCAGACATGAGAACATTTAAGGGAAAGCACAGGCAGATTCTGTTTGTGCTGACCAGGAAAATGGAGCTCTGAGATAGATTTAAAAATAGCACAACCCTCAAATTAAGTGTTTGCTCTCCCTTTGCTACTGAACTTCAGTTATGGCTCCTGAAATTGCTCTTTTGTATTTGTGGGGGTTGGATCTTACTCTATGGAATTCCCAGGGCCAACAGATACTATTGTATTCCAGCTGCTGAGAAAAGTCTTAGACCAAAGCTAGCCTACTTTCCTCTTTTACTTTGTTTTTAGTTTGTGAACATCTGGATTATCTGGTAACTTTGATATGACCTTGTCTAATGTAAGTATTTAGTGTAGGCGAGTAGGTGGGTTTGATAAAGCTAGTATGCACAAAGTAATTCAGACTTGTTTGAAAGTAAACTGAAGTAGTAGGGTAAGGCACATATTTTAAATACTGTAATTACTTTTTATTAATAAAAACATGTACGTGTGTGTGTGTTCTTCAGAACAATAGCGTCTGGCATGGAGTTGATTTGAGTTACTTAATTAGGAACAATACACTAGAATATCTCCAAGTGTTGATGCACTTTAAGCATTGCAATAGTTTCCAATGAAATATGGCATCCTGCAACAGGTGACTTTGTTTTCTCACCCTCTGATGAAACTGTTTGAGTGTTTTTTAACTAACAAATGATGGAGACACAACAATGATTCAGATGATGGTGATCAATAAATATCAGTTTTATTTATAGTTTCCCAATTTTTGTGACAAAAGCATTGCAGTTTTGAAGTGCCTGACTGTAAACAGGTTTTTCGTTGGGTTTTTTGGTTTGGGGATTTTCTTCGGGGGGTGAAGGGCATAGGGTGGGGTTTTTTTTCATGGGTGGGGTTTGTTGAGTGGGGTTTTTTTGTTGGCTTTCGGGGGTGGTGTTGAGTTTTATAATTTTTGTTGCTTTTTCTCTGTCTAATTTGCAAGCCTTTTGTGTGGTTTGAAGGATGGGACTCAAACCTAGCTATGGCATAATCTCTGTACAAATAGGGAAGTAATGATATTAATATTTTTGCCCCAATGCAGTTCTTGTCTGCTTCAGAAAGCATGCAAGAAAATGAGTGTAGAATTTGTCAGTCAGTAAATTAGTTCTTTATAACTGAGAAAGGGGATTGGACTAGACTCAAGCAAAACGAAACTATTGGTTGTGATGGGCATTGATTTCTGGGAAGAAGGAAGGTAGCAGAGGTAAAGGGACACCCGGAGGGCATAAAAGCCGTGTGAGCCCCTGGAGCCAGCACGGGTGGGCGGCACGAGAAGCTCTGGAGAAGCTCCCGAGCAGATGTAGAACAGCACGAGGCTTTGGGTGAAGGCAGCTCTGTCTCGTCCGCGCTAACTGTGGGACTCTAATAACTGATCTCAGCCCTACTGCTTAAGAAGCAGCTGTTGTGTAAACCAGTCTCTGAACAAAAATAGTCTTCCCCCTTAGTAAGGAGCATTTATGTCAGCAAGGAGCAAACCCTGGGGCAGTGGTGATCATGAGTTAATCACACCATCGTGTGGGGATCAGGCACAGTCACTCGTGTCTCCTTCCTTGGCACAGAGGAATGTGCAGCACATGACAGCCGCACCCTGCTGCTCCTGGGAGCCCAGAGCTCTCAGGGCTTGGACCTTGCCCGAGGTCTGGTCTGTTAAGGATCTGCTCAGACTCCAGCCAGAAATGCACATTCCACCTCTGATCCTTTAAAAACATCTGAGGGCACACAGCTCCATGGGTGATTAGGGCAGTAATTATGTATTGCTTCATGTGGGGGAGAGTCATTGGCCCTGGGAGGGACAGAAGAAGTTGTATGCAGTGAGCAGTGAGCAGGCAGAATCTCCTGGAAGGGAAAGGCAGCAGAGAGGCACACACGGGCTTCATGAATCACTGCCTGCACTTGGACAGGGAAACACGAGAGGCCAGTGCTGTGCACACACAGCACCATGCAGGACGCTTACCTTGTTGCCTCCCTCATCTCTCCATTCCTCTCGTAGCTGTTCAAGAAACAGAACCTTCTATTTGGCCATCATTGAAAAGATTTATCTTTGGGGGATTGGCTTTTTCTACCCCCTTCCCTCCTCCAAGAAAAGTTGTCTTTCTCTTTGATTCATGACATTGTGTGGTTGAAATCCAACTTTATGTAGCATAATATTAAAAATTGTCTATTCTCTAAAGAGCTGTAAGGAGCACTGCCAATTTATAAATCATGCTTTTGTCTTCCACACAGATGTATAGTCACAAATAACTGCTGATATTTATAAAACCAGAAACATATTTTTATTGCATTTTAAATTAGCATATGTTGTAGGTTCAGTGGCATATTGAAGCGAATCTATTTTATTTAATCTACCATTGCTTGTCAAGTGTTTACCCTGCAGAGACCTTGACATAAATTACAAATTTTAACAATATGCAGAATAAAAAAAACTATTCTGATTTTCAGCTACATGAAAGAAGTCTGATGTAACATTTATGTTCTGGTTAGTTTAAGTGGAAAATGAATTTTATACAGGCAAATATTACAAACTGTAAAATAAAAATATAAAACTCCCAGAAACATATATGTTTAAAGAAAGGTGGTTTGGGTTTTTGTTGCCCTTTTTTTTTTTTTTTTTTTTTTNTTTTTTTTTTTTTTTTTTTTTTAGCACATTTGGAGCTGAACTGTTGATTGCCTTAGTTTTGAATGGATAAACAAAGGAGTACGTTGTCTTTTGTTGTCTCTGTAAAGCTGTGTTGCTCAGCAGGGCAGCCTGGCAGCAGGGATCCGCACCAGTCAGTGCCCAGTGTCAGCATCCCGTGGACAAAGTCCACGTTAGGCCATGTCTGAGTGTCCTCAGGGGAATAAAGAGAGGAGGAAGGAATTTCTCAAATAAAGAAACATGTAACTTTCAGCTGCAAAATCTGTTTGCTGTCAATTTAAAGTACACAGTCAGTATTTGTGACAAGTGACGACATGGGGAAGGATGTCAGAGACTTCTTAAAAAAAAAAAAAAGAGAAAGAAAAGTGTCTTTGATTAATTTTTTTTAAGAAACTCTTGGCAAGAAGTAGTTTTCTGCAAGTGGCAGCAGCCTCATTTCCTGGTCCTATTAGCACACGAGGTGCAGTGGAGATGGCAATTCCAGCAGCAATGGCTGTGGGCTTTGTGGAGGACAAGGCTTACCCAGCTATTGCCATCTGGGCAGTCTTTCAGCTGCCTTTAAAAATGTCAAATGCTCTTTGAGTTGACACATCCTGAACGTGTCACTAAAAGAAGTGAGTACCCAGAGCTCTCTCCCTGTGTTTCAGAAGTGGCATGCTCTGCTCTTGAGGGAAATGGCCGTGTCAGGGCAGCACAGCCTTGCCTTGGATGGCTTCGGGCAGGGATGAGGGGTGAGTGCCAGTCCCAGCCTGCACCTCCCTGCCCTTCCCAGCCTCCTCTCCTGCTCTGGGCTGCCACTGGCATGGGGAAGCTGCGGTTTGTTGCAGCAGGACATGATGTGAATGAAGAGGTCTTTCTCTGTATTTTGGGGATATTTCTGGATGGGATGCTTAGACAGTGCTAGTGTGTACCTGTTTCCAGTGCAGATGGGTGGCACTGGAGCTGCAGAACTTCACTGATTTTTAGTGACAGTCATCTGTGGTGCAATTATGGAGCAGAGGGTAGTGTCGCCAGTGTAACACCTGTCTTCTTTTTGAACATTTACTTTTCTTGGCCTTAACTTTCAGCAAAAAGTTGCACGGGGAATTTCATTTTGATATCAATTGACCTTTGACTCCTTTTCATGTGCATCTGTTACTCGGTAAATCACAGATGGATGGAAGCAATCTAGCTCCATCCAGGTCACAGTGCTGGACAGGCTCTCTGGCTGTATCCAAACTCATTCTTGTGTCTCTTGCAGAATGATGTGATTCAGCTGCACAGGATTTTTAAACAACCAAATAACATAATGAGGCAAACGGTAGTGAGAAAGTTAAGTATTTTAGTCTTAAATGCTATATTATGTATCAAGGTAAATTTACCATATTTTAGATTTCTTTAATGTATTCTTATTCAATTGTGGCTGACTATGAAATACTGTTGGTCTAAAAAAGTTATTAATTGTGAGTTGACAGTGGTTGCCCCTTTTGCCAAACTAATTAATATTGCCAGGTTCTGAGTTTTGCCTCTGCTATTTTTCGGTGGACAGGGCTTAACTGGGTTGTTGTACTTTGACACAAGTGAAGCAGAGACTCTTGCAGACTCCTTCAGAGCAGAGGTGTTGTTTGTCTCTATGTCAGGACACATGCCCCAGCCTTCTAAACATACAAAATAAACACATCTGACCCAGCAAAACATACTTGTCTTGAGCTCTCTTAATGTAGCATATTTACCATGAGCAATTACCTCATTTATTTAACAGCATTCATATTAACCATGTACAGATGAAGAATAGAGAACAGCATCTCCAGTAAAACACTCCCAAATTCTCTTTAATTTTGCAATGGTTCTGGCATTTTCCTGCAGGATTGCTTGCTAATGCTCATACCTTTCCATGAGCCATTTCTCAGTTTCCATGTATTGTCTTTTTGTTGAAGGAATTAGCTAAGAGGACTCCCTCTAAGCATCCTGATCACCCAGCTGTCCAGAATGCACTCCAGGCAATGAAGACAGTCTGTACAAATATCAACGAGACCAAGAGACAGATGGAGAAACTGGAAGCCCTTGAACAGTTGCAGTCCCATATTGAAGGATGGGAGGTAGGATGCAGGACCAGCAAGCTCCCTGGAGTCAGTTAATGACAGTTTAATGACTCATGCTGTGTTCAGGGATTTATTTCTGTTTCTCTTGTGACATGTAAACACTCTTGAAGGTGTGGGCAGCATCACTCTGAGGAATTTAGAATTTAGTGTTTATTTTGTGTGTGCAGGTTGGTGCTAAATTGTAGCAGAACAAGTGATGAAAGAAAGGAAGGGGTTAGAGCTAGAATGGAACTGACATTTCTAATGGGCAGCTCTCACTTGAAAGGCAAATAGATCTGAGTGAAATCCTTATGAGTGCATCAGTTATTTCACAGGTTAATGGCAGATAAAATAAGAGCGTGTTAGTAAAAGACCTTCATTGTGCACTTATAAAGGAAAGTTAATCTCTCTTTTTTATGTTTCAGGGGTCAAATCTGACAGATATTTGCACACAGCTCTTGCTGCAAGGGACTTTGTTAAAAATCTCAGCAGGAAACATCCAGGAGAGAATGTTCTTTCTATTTGATAATCTCCTGGTCTATTGCAAGAGGAAATCCAGGTGAGTCCCTCTATATTTTCAGTTTTACCATTCAGAAGATTTGTAAGTGGAAGCTGGGATCAACTACTGATCATTCGCTGTATTCTCTGTTGCTCTGTAGGGCTGAGTCACAGGTGGAACTTTCCTCTGTTCTTGGCTATTTCTATCACTTAGGCAATAGGAGAGAGAAGTCACTATGTGGTAGGATAAACATTCCAGGCAGAATCAGAGTGCCCTTCTGAGAAGTGTGCAGTCCAAAGAGGAGTTAAAACAGTGCAGCAAAAGCTCAGGGTGAATTCTTACAAACAAAAAGCTTCCAAGGGCAGCTGTGTCTCCAGGAATTATGTGAAGGTGCCAACTTACATTGTGAAGTTATGCTAAGCATAAAAGGATGATGTGAAAATGATAAAAAGCCAAGATAGGGGAAAGTGGAAGACTAAGCAAACGTAAAATAGATGCAGGGCCCACGGGAGTGAGAAAGAGATGAAGATTTGGCCGTTGCTGTCAGCATTTACAGCCCATGTGCTCTGTTTGTAGTCCTCCTTTCTTATCCTGGTATTTATTTTTTTTTTGCATCATACCACCTAATAAACCTTAAGTATTATTAACACCCGCTGCTTGTAATTAAAATAGCATTGGCAGAGTGGAAGGCAACTTGCTTCTGCAGCACTTATACAGTATTTCAGTTCCTGAGTTTCTCACCTTCACAGGCCCAGTCTCATTCTCATGTCTTGGTCTGTTCTGAACTTACAATGCATTCTCTGCACTCCCTTCTCCTCTTCCTCCCTTTCCTGTAATCCAATCCCCCTGCTTCAAGTTATACTTCCTTACTGCTGATGGCCAAATAGAATGGCCAACCCAATTAGAAATTCTGTAAAACCAGTGTTCTTTCCAAAGAATATTCTCATTTCTCAAAATTTGAGTCTTTTTATCCTTTTTTTTCTTTTTCTTTCTCTCTTTTTTTTCCCCAGAGAAACAATGGAAATTTTGGAATCATTAAGCTGTGAAAACTAATTTCAGTGATGGTCAGACTTTTTTTGTGTGTATAATGCCGAATCTATACAATTAAATACAAGTTATTAGGTGACATCTACATTCAAAATTCAAATAAATGTTTAAATTTAAAAAAAATAATTACACCATTACATCTAAAATACTTAAAATGTTGTCTGCCTGAAGCATTCTGACTCTGAAATGACACAAAGGAGAGGAAACACTTCACTTGGACCCTTTACCAGATTTACCAAAGTTCAAAATTCTGTATGAAATAGAGTTCAGAAATTTGTGTGATTTTTAACAGAAACTATTCCTTTAAAAACCCTCAGTTAATTTGATACTAATCTTTTACGTTTTCAGAGCTCTTAGAAACTGTTTTTCTAGCCTGTTTGTACTTGAGGTTAGCCTAACTCCAACTCTGTCCAGGCAGTTTTCCTGGAACACTATGACTTAGAAAACAAAATGTTCTAGTGCCCTTTAAGCAGAACTTTCTTTTTGTAGGAGACATTACCAAGCTCCTCTGTAGTTTGGCCTGATTTTGGAGGAGGCTGCTGTAACACTTGGATTTCTCAAGGGATTGGTATTGTTTATCTTTGACAATGTAACTCGAACTGATGGGATGTCGAGGATCTGATTTCCACTAAAAAGTCTATTATTTCATTAAGTCTGCTGGGAGTTGCCTAATGTACAAGATATATTTTGATCACTGAGCTACTTTAATTTTGGATATTTCTGCAGTCTCACTGCTATTTATAATTAGTCTTGAATGGAAATCAGTGTCTTTTCTTTTGTGCTGGTGTGTCCATTTGGTCAGCTGTTCTCAAACAACTAGCAGGTTAGTGGGACAAACTTAAAAAAAAACCCCAAACCCCATTAAGAAACTGTTTCTCTCTGTTCCTAATTTGAGATTAAATGACTTAGTTCTCATCTCATTGTGTTATGCTAACTTGTAGAAATGAGTGGAGTATTTCTTGATTCAAAAATGCAGTCAGAATTCAGGGCTCAGTCTTTGATAAGTAGTCAACAATGCAGCATTCCAATCTGGACATCATATTTTTTCTCAATAACGTAAATTAGGAGTAGGATTGTTGAACCCAGTGGAAGGTGTTTAGAATAAGAATTAGATCTGTGATTTTAGCTCTGCAATAGCTCCTTTTGCAGAAGTGCCGGGAAGTCTGGCAAATTCATGACATAAATCTTCAGGGCTGAGTATTGTTTTTTGGTTTTAGCAGGATCTTCTGCTACAGATTGCTGTTTAAATTGAATCCTGATGTCAGAAACAATATGTTTCATGTAGGGAAATAAGCTGAATATTTAAAGGGTTTCCCCAGGGCTGCCAGGACAGGTTTTCTTTTGACTTGAGCGTATTTGTCACTAAAGGTAGTTGTAAAAGAAAAAATGTTCAGAAAAAAATTGGTGATTCTCATCTCACCTCAGTTTATTATAGGTACTTCACTCTGACAAGAAATTTTTTCCCTAGCTGATTTTTACTGCAATATTTTTTGAATCTTACGAGGTACTGGCAAATTGCTACAGCAGAACCTTCACTGACTGGAATTTGGACACCTGGCACCTCTTAATGACCATTTGACCAGTTGTGTTTTGGCTTGCATAGCAGGGTTATTCTTGGAGAGTAAAGCACAACAGGTGTCACTTGGATAGTTTTAAACCTATTTTAGCCATAAAAATCAGAACATAACTAGTAATGAAAAGTGCTTTCCTGGATTCAACAGAGATTCTATAAAGCTTATAGATAAGGATGTAAACTTGGGTGCAAAATTGCCCTAGCAGAATTTTCCCTACAACAACATGTAACACATGTGGCAGGCTGTGTGCCGCTGGCCTCTATTTCATTTCATATTTGAAGCTTGGTGCATACCACAGATTGATCATGGCTTTAGGTGAACTGAGGAGTCAAAGGTAATGTTGTCAGGTGATGCTGCAGTTGTCACCCCGAGGCCATGTGCTGTTCATGGACGTGTCTTTCAGTCAGTCATCGAGAATGTAAACCTTGAAGCCACCCATAGCTTCGCACCATCTGGCAAAACAGGCTCGTTATTGCTGTACTAACACTGGTACACACCTGTCTTGGAAATCTGAATGAGTAAGCCAATTATTTAATGTCAGAGGGGTGGTCAGATACCACCAGTCACTATATTGCAATCCTCCTTTAATAGTCATATCTCAGATTGATTTATTCATATATGTATTAGACCATTTGCTTATGTGTTGCTAACAGTCTTCATCCTAATTGCAGAGTTACTGGGAAAAAAACATCTAAAAGGACAAAGTCAATCAACGGGTCCCTTTATATATTCAGGGGCCGAATAAATACAGAAGTCATGGAAGTAGAGAATGTGGAAGATGGAACAGGTAGGTGACTAAACAGTGTCTTTTAAGAACACAGCAAGTTCAGATCTTGTGTTGGAAGGTGGTGCAAAAGTACTTGTCCGTCTCCTTTACTGAAGTCTGAAGCAATCTATGGAACTTTTAGTGCCTTCATTATTGGACCAACTTATGTAGTTGAAAGACTGGAAATGCTTTCAAGTACTAGTCCTTCCTTGTGAAATGACCTTATTAAGAGCATGTGCTCCCAAAACTTGTCTGGTTTTTGTCCTAATTCAAGTTAATTTAATAAAAGTTACTTCTGTCTTCTTTCCATCCTTTTTTTTAACACCTTAATCCATTACAGCTAAAATAACAGAATTTCTGGATCTTCTCATTTAGAATGCTTCTAAATACTAGTCTTAGTATCCAAACTAATAGCATGGAATGTGACCATGAGAAAAATATGGAAATGGCAGTTCTGTTAGGATTCTTGTATCCTGACACAGGCAGGAAGACTGTGTGGGTTTCTGATTCCATCCATAAAGGCCACTCCACTGCTGCCCCTATTCTAGTAAGTCAGGAATTAGTATTATGTCCTTTAAACAGTTGACACGTAAAGAGTTTCTGTGTCGTGGGGACAGAAATCCTTACAGTGCAGGAAGATAGCATGTCCCCAGAAAATTCAGAACAAATAACCTAAACAAACATCATAGACTCTTTCACTGATGGACTTGGATTTAAAAGACTTTAGTTCTTCTTCTGAGGTGGAATCAGCAACTGTCACTCTTAGGACTGAAGCATTCAGTCAGTTTGAACAGGCTGGTGATACTTGTACTTCCAGAGTGGGAAGTACAGCTGGTTCCACGGGCAGTCGGTGAGGAACACCTCAGGAATCAAGGTCTTCAAAGAAGACGATTTTACTGCAAGTGTCCCACACTGGTTTGGTTAAAGGAGCAGGCTTCCTGCTCACTGTGTGCTTTGTGCTTTGGTCTTTTGCAGCAGATTACCACAGCAATGGCTACACGGTGACAAATGGCTGGAAGATTCACAACACAGCCAAAAACAAGTGGTTTGTCTGTATGGCTAAGACTGCCGAAGATAAACAGAAGTGGCTGGATGCTATAATCAAGGAAAGGGAGCAGAGAGAGAGTAAGTGGATGATGTATTTTGTACTGCACTGAATGAACTTGTAGGACAAATATACATGCACGTCACGTACACGTATTTGAGAGAAAGAGAAAAGGTTGCACATTCTCCTCCATGGGCAGAATTAAAATCTGTCCTTAATGTTTTCCAAAAGCTAGGAAACAGCTCTGAGGTCTCAGAAGGTTCTTGATTCATTGAAATGTCTTACCATAAAGCAACAGGATTTACATCCAGTTAGGATGAACTTCTCTTCCCAAAAAATGCACACTTCTTTTCTCTAGCCTTACACCGATCACTTAAATTCTGCCTAACATCAGTCTCTGCTAAAATTAGGCATGGAAGTACAGGACCACTTCAGGCTTCCTGTTCTCAAACTAGTCTTGGAGGTGTCTAAAATCTGTCTCTCTTTTGGACTCCAGAGTTGCCAAGATTTGCAAGTTCTAGAGTAACATATCCAGAAAATGATGTGTTCAGGCTAGAAGACATAAAGCATCTACAGCACAAAAACAGCTTTTGGGAACACTGCCCTCTAAAGCAATTTGCAAATCTGAGGAGAAGTGGGCCAGAAAATGCCAGTTATGAAGATAGTTATAACAGAGTCACCTGCTGTTTTTAGAGATCATCCCCCTGCCTGTAGCAATTTTCAAGTTAGCATGAACTATATGCTTGGGAACTTCTACAAAATGAACATGAAATGTTCTTTATATTCAATTATCAGTCATTCTTTAAGTCATCAAGTATTTATTTCATTTACTGGGTAATGCAATTGTCAAACACTATTTTTAGCTTAAGGGTATTAGTAAATAGGCTAATTAATAAAGGATGAGAAAATAATGTGCTTGCCCAATTTTGATTTATTCACAAATGTGAAATTGATTCCAGCAGTTTGTATTTTTGGCTTCAAGTAATAGAACATTCAAAAAGTCTCCTGCTCTTCCAAGCATTTAAATGCCTTTAACAAGTCTTATACTTGAAGTTACTTGAGGTTCACAAGTGAAATTGCTACAGGAGATCAGTTTCAGAAGGTTGAGAATCACAGAATCATAGAACGGTTTGGACTGGAAGTGACCTTAAAGGCCATTTAAGGCCACGGCAGGGACACCTTCCACTGTCCCAGGTTGCTCCAATCCCTGTCCAGCCTGGCCTTGGGCACTGCCAGGGATCCAGGGGCAGCCACAGCTGCTCTGGGCACCCTGTGCCAGCCCTGCCCACCCTGCCAGGGAACAATTCCTGCCCAAGATCCCATCCAGCCCTGCCCTCTGGCAGTGGAAGCCATTCCCTGTGTCCTGTCCCTCCATCCCTTGTCCCCAGTCCCTCTCCAGCTCTCCTGGAGCCCCTTCAGGCCCTGCCAGGGGCTCTGAGCTCTCCCTGGATCCTTCCCTTCTCCAGGGGAACATTCCCAGCTCTCCCAGCCTGGCTCCAGAGCAGAGGGGCTCCAGCACTGGGAGCAGCTCCAGGGCCTCCTCTGGACTGGCTCCAGCAGCTCCACATCCTTCTTGCTTTGGAGACCTCAGACTGAACACAGAATTCCAGATGGGGTCCCACAAGAGCAGAGCAGAGGGGCAGAATCACCCCCTCCCCTGCTGCTCACGCTGGGGCATCAGCCAGCCCACGGGGGTTTGTGTGGCTGGGTCAAGTTCAGCTTTTCATCCTCTTGCTGCATCAGTGTTTCTCTCCAGGGCTGCTCCCAATCCATTCTCCCAGCCTGTATTTGTGCTTGGGATTGTCCTGACCCATGTTCATCTTTCTTTGGACTTTCTTCATGTTCTGTAAACCGTTCTGTTTTGTGTGATATGATATAACCATAAGTTTAAAGCTGCTTTTTAAAATGGAGAAGAAAAGCTGCATCTTGGTGGTGCTAAACTTATCAATGACAGTTTTTTACTCAGGTAAAAAAAATTACCTATTTCCCCCTTAAATGGAAAATAAGTCAATCAATTTTTGTGTTTCTACCATTTTTGCTATTTGGCCTCAGCTTTTGACTTCAAGCAAACATTTTATTTGGTGTTCAAGATCTGAAGGAATTTTTGCTTTATATTCCAGGTTTGAAACTGGGAATGGAGAGGGATGCATATGTCATGATTGCAGAGAAAGGAGAGAAGCTGTACCAAATGATGATGAGCAAGAAAGTGAACCTTATCAAAGATAGGAGAAGAAAATTAAGTACTGTTCCCAAGTGCTTTCTTGGCAAGTAAGTGGCATTTGAATTGAAAAGGTCTTCCACGCCAATTAATGGACTCTAGAATTTCTGGGGATGGCATTGTGACACAGATCACATGCAGCTTAATTAAAAAGGCCATAAGCCCCACTACTACAAATTAGTAGTGACTTGTTAAAAAGAATAATTGATTTTTTTTCCACACCATATACAGGCTGAATAGTGTGACAGCTCGCTCTGTTTTACAGTAAATCATAACAGCTGCTTCAGATCAGCAAAAGGAGTAAGAAAAAGACCATAAACTCCCACAGGCTTGGGGCTGTTGGTGGCCTAACCTGGACTATGCATTCATTTCCCTTCCCTCTCTGGTCTCTGTAACAGCAGTTTGCAGCAGCATTGCCAGTGCTCAGGGCTGGAAATGTCTTTCTGCCTGACAGAAGGCAGGCTGGTAGCACAGGTTAGTGATACTTCAGCTAGAAAAAAAAATTATTGATATTGGAGAAGTAGTTGCTTTTTTCCTCACACACACATCCTCCCCCCCTCCTCCCCCCCAGCTGATCTTGTTGGATTAAAACTGAAACCTTTTAGATCTGATAATGGCAGTTCCTATTTCCCATGCAAAAAGAAGTACCAGGTCGGAAACTTACATTCTTCCAATGCTGTTATGTATGAGTCTGTTGTGGGTTCCCTGATATTATGCTTAGTTTCAAGTCTTATCCAGGATTTCCTGCTACTACTTTTCCTTTTAAAATGTCTGTTTTCTTACAGTCTGTCCTGCTCAATGCCCTCAGTTTGCTTGACAGCCACCTGACACTCCAGTAGTGAGGACTTGACTTACGTTTGCTAATGGCTAACTGAGCCCAGACTCAGATACCTACTGGTATCCTGATGTCTGACTAAAGGATTATTTCTCCTAATGTTCTAGCTGTTCCCACAGCACATAACTCTGCTGATGTCTTTTCTGCACTCACTTGTTGGTATAGTCCTGGGAAGCTCAGCTGAGTGCAACTCAGTACATTCCAGTCATGACTGGCAGATTTTGTATCATTCCCAGGGCTTTCCCTGAGCAATGCATATTGGCTGTGACCTGTTTGTTTTTGCAGATACTCCTGCCTAAGGGAGTCATTGATAACTGTGCTGAGATGTATTTAGTGTTTTTTTTGTTATATGCAGCTGAGAGCAACACCAAGGCCACAAAAATAATTATTCTCTTGATGTGTGAATATCAGATAGCATCTCATAATTCAAGAGATAAAATGGTTTTTTTGGGGAAAACAGCATGATCTAATCCTAATATTTTCAGAGATATCACATGCATTTATTTATAAGGCTGTTTATTGAACTGAACTTCAGCAACTGACTGGCTTGAGTGGCAGTCTATTTTCCTGATCACTCTTTGTGGCATTTAGGCAAGTAACTGGTGGTACAGTTGGAATGATGTGTGTTGGTGTCACTGTGTGTAAATGATATGCTGGCTGTGCTTCTTTTCAGCACTGCAAAACCTTGAGTGTGTAAGAGAGAGCATCTGCTAACCTCAGGAGATTTCATCCATATCTAATCAGATTGTACAGTCTTGGAGGCGTTGGATTTTCTTGTGTATTTCTCGTGTAGAAACACAGTTGTTCCAAGTGCCTTAATTTCCAAGGTGTAGCTGGGAGATGGTGTCCTGACCTGGATGTCAGATGAGAGCTGAGCATGGCAGCACCGGGAAGTGAGGATACCCTCAATTATCCTGGAGAACTGCTTCAGACAAGATGAGGAAACAAATCAAACTTTGCCATCTACTCTTTGAGTAGATGACTTTTTAGAAACAGTCTAGCATATTCCTTAAGAACCTCTTGGAATATTTTTGGATCATGCACTTTTCAGGCCTTATAAAGCCTTCAGATCAAATGATTAGTGATTTTGCTTCTGAATCAAATGTCTTAGAAATCTTGAAGCAGCTCTTAAGAAAATCATCCCATGATTGGGAAGCTCCAGGGCTATGAGGGTAGCATTCAGTTATTTTCCTATTTCGGCTCACCATATCAACCTTACATTTACAATCCACATAAACTCCAGAGACAGATCCAAATAAAAGCAGGAGGAAAGGTAACAGGTTAGCTTCCACTGAAGTTTTGGGCAACCATTTAAGTGCTGTAAAGTGCCATAGACTCGTTGCTCTTGATGGGGAACTCCAGAGCAGCCGGGGCTCTCCCTGGGGTGCTCCCTGGCTGCAGTCCCTGGCAGCAGGGCCCTGCACACTGGGCCTGCCTTGTGTCCTCACTAGTGAGGGGGGAGGATCATTCTTACTTTGCCTCCCTCTGCAGTTTGTATTCTATTTCAGCTTTTAAATACTTACAGAAACAGTTCAGAATCACTAGGAAAAGAACTTTCCTCGGGAGGTAGCCTGACTCATCACTACTCTGGCTTTAGGGGATTCATGACACCTTACTGGTTTCCATGGGAATATCCTGGAATAGTTGAATAGATTCTGCTGCTTTTTCTGCACTGTAACAGCTACAAAGCAGCAGTCCCTGAGCAAACCAAAGGTTTCAGTCCTGAAGTTGTTTTGTTATTTTAAAGGCAAAATACAAATAATTCCCATAGCTTAGATCACTCAATGCTGATAAATACAAAGAGACTAAAAATACTTCAGTTAAAGCCCACAGGTAGAGAAATGGATACTGGCTTTGTTCAGTAGCAATCTTCTGCACCTAAGTGTTTTATTGAACACATTTCCCATAAGTTGCTCTACTTTCATATATTCTTTTTGTTCTTCTCCAAGACTGTAACACATTTCTAGCACAATTGCTAATTAACCTGGCAAACAGCTCAGTCCCCTGGGGCTCTGACAGAGCTGGATTCATCAGACTTGCTATGCTTTTTGGACTTCCTGTTTCTAATGAATAGCATCCTACATATCTATCAATTTTTTGTCTTTTATTCTGCCTATGTGTGCAGCTCTGCCCCTCAACAGAGAGGTTTTGTTTCATGCTGCATGAGCAGCAGATGAGACTTAGCATCTTCTGTGTATAAATTAGAAGCATGATGTATGTAATCTACCAGGCACCTCCTCCAGAAAATGACCTTAAATTAACCTATCAGTGGGACTCATGCTGTTACTGCTCTGTGCTTGAATTCAGTAGGTTGAGTCTTCTGTCCTAAGTCCTACTGTGATTCCATTAAAGCCAATCCAATTATGCCATGGGGCTGGAGACAGAAATCAGATCTAGTGAAGGAAGATGAGCATGTGTAATTAAGTCAAATCATGAACACTACTTGGATAGGTAACGGGAAGAAGTAGCTGAGAAGGGAGGATACCCTACTGCTGAACTTGATTTAAGATCCTCAGTTAATCTTGCTTGCTAATCTTTTCCCACATGGATGTCTGGATTGCTCCATAAGATAAGGATTTGCATCATCCATATAGATGCAGCCAGGTCTTCTTTCCTTTTGTGTGTATGCTGTCTGTGAGCTGAGGGCAATGATGGGAAGAGCCTAAATCTTCTGCAGAGCATTTCCTTCAGGAATGTAGGAAATGAAGGCACTAGCTAGAGGTACCATTGCTTACAACAGTTTTCACACTTGCTTCAAGGAGAATCTCCTGTGGTTGGCTGATGACTCACAGAAACAAGTGCCTGCTGCCACTCCAAGCTAATTGTGTGTGTTCTGCTCCCCTTTGCAGCGAGTTTGTATCCTGGCTCACTGAGATTGGAGAGATAAGCAAACCAGAGGAAGGGGTCAACCTAGGACAGGCACTATTGGAAAATGGAATCATTCATCATGGTGAGTGTGCCATGCCATGAACAGATATCAGATTTCAGTAATGCCCTGGAAATGAGGGTGGAAAACTTACTGAAGCTGTTCACATATGTTCAAATACTTTCTGCTGCCATACCCATCAAATCCTCAAAATGTGTAGTGATTTTTGGGATTAATGAGTGGACAAATTTATGCTGTGAAAAGAGAACGTGTTTGGTGTCCAGAAAGTGTTCATGTCTGCAGGTGCTCGATTTCTCTGCAACATCTTAGTTGGGGACTATATCAGGTGTATATTCCTTTGTACTATGTGTGTTTGAACATGTGTTGCAGTCCATAAATACAGCTTTGTACATGAGACATCAGCAATCCAGACAAGAGTGGAGCAGTGCTCTTTTAGACCAGGGCACAGGTGATGGGTCATTCAAATGACTCTGCTTGTTGCAAAAGAAAGAGGTGATGGAGGGTTTGTTGTGTTTCCAGCTCATTTAGCAAGAATGTCTTTCTTTAAAATAGTGAGGGACCCTATCTCTTCATCTCACCCAGCTGAGACCTTGAAGTGTTGTGACGTCTTCTAGAGGCGTAAGACAGCGTGTACAAAAGTGCTGCATGGCTGCAGGATGCTTGTTTGAAAATTTTCTGCGCTACCTGCATTTCTACTAAATCAGGGTGGGAACAATGGCATTTCTCTGCTACATACTGTAAAATCTGCAAGATACTCATAGTACTTAGTTTTTATTTGCTCAGTTCTTGGCACTTTTATACTTAAAATTGCCACTTATTTACTACTCAATGAAACAAATAACTTCTACTAGTTACTAAATTACTGTCTTTAGGATGAGGGTTCCCCACCTCTACCTTCTGTAGAAATAGTTTGCCTTAGAATACAGACTGGATAAACCTACATGTAATTGGATATAGACTTCAGCCATCTCCCAGCCTGATGCATTGGATAAATCTGAATCTGGGTATGTTTTTAAAGTACTTTCTGATTTTGGCCAGTGCTTCTTTTGAAATGGCTCCTGATCATATTGCAACATCTTTTGTATCCTCACCTTTAAAGCCCATGAGCAGATAGCATTACCCAGTAAGATTTTAACTGCTCTGTTGTAGAATGGCTTTTCTGGGTGAAAAAAAAAAAAAAGTCTGATTTTTACAAGGAACTCTTTGGTAACTATAAGAACCATGATAGAAGAATAACTCTGTAGTTCCTGCCACCAGCATGCTTCTGCTTTTGGAGTTGCAGAGTTGCAACGGCAAAAATGTCTGTAAGTGCTATGGTAACTATTGTGGGAATTTGCAACACTTTGTTAAAAACTCATTGAGAAAGGTCAGATGACCCCAATTCCCTTCACTAGGACCGTTGCCAAAGCCTTGCATAAACTGAATCTGATGTAAAATTTAAAAAATTCAATTTTTACTAACTGGCCTATAAAGAACATGGTGGGGACAAAAGACAATTTTAATTATCATGCTGATGTTTTAGTTTCAGATAAGCACCAGTTTAAGAATGAACAGGTGATGTACAGATTTCGCTATGATGATGGAACATACAAGCCAAGAAGTGAATTGGAAGACATCGTGTCCAAGGTTTGTTGGAGCTTTGTGATTTGCTCTCCCTCTGAGTATCACTGAGCTGTAGTGTGGGAGATTGCCTTTGCTGTTGATCCGTGTTCTACTGAGCCTCCATCCAAATGCCACAGGAGACTTTCATGTCAGGGAGAGGAGGCAGAGTTAGCAATGACCAACAGTACAGTTGTGCCTGCACCCAAAACTGCTGATTGCAGTCCCAATAGAGTAACAAAAGGTCTTAAAACAGTAGGTGGTAACATGTCTGCTGCAAATCTGGGCATGACGGTTCAGGGGGATAGGAGAGATCAGTATTTAATTGTTCCTAATAACTGTCTGTCAAATGAGTTCTGTTGATCCCATATTTGTCCACATACCTTTTAATAAATTTGATTTTTTTCTTATGGACATTGGTTAATGGGTTAATTGTGAGGAAGGATTAACAGAGAAATTGTTGGAATGGAGGTGATTAGAGGTAAAAACACACTTCTGGCTGTTGGAAGCTGGGAAAGAAGAAAGAATGTTTGACAGAGAGGCTAAAGGAGCTGTTTTGAATGTTAATACTAATCAATAGAAAATTCCAGCTGAGTAGAGACTTCAGTGTCCAGGTTTTGTTAGCATCAGCTAGTCAGTGTTTCTTTGAAAAGGAAAAGCTGCTAACACTCTGCATCTTCTGTTCTTCAGGGGGTGAGGCTGTACTGCCGACTGCACTGCCTGTATACTCCAGTGGTAAAGTAAGTTCCTCTTCGTGATCCCCTTGGATTTATTATCTCGCTTTGTTAAAAGGATGGCATTACTATTGAAATCTTTCTTGTTTCTTCTATAAACAATAATTTTCTGAATTTTCTTGGCTCTTTTACTGCCCTTCCATCTCCACAGCTTAGATCTGTAGTTGCAGTGCTGCTGCTAGAGGATGTTTGAGCTGGGGATTCAGGGAGAGTGAGGAGCTGGGTATGGGTACAGTGACTCTGATTCAGGGCAGATCATGTGGTGGGGATTGTAGTTGCTGTATTATTTGAGTTGTAGAAAATGTCAACAGATGCTGAAGTGATGTAAACAGATTCCAGTGTGGTGCTAAGATTTTGTCATTCAGAGCTCTATAAAAAAATAAAAGCCAGTCTGAAGCAGAATAAAAGCTGAAGCTGTAATTTGAAGAAACTCTGCAAGTTTTGTGTGGAATCTTAAGAACTTGGCTCTGTATAAGTAACTGCTGAAGAATTGAGACAGTCTGCAAGTGCTAGGTAACTCTCTTTCAGAGCCCAGCAGATGATTTTCAGATCTTGTTTACCTCACTCTGACATCAGATGAACATTTCTGGCCTACCCTGAACTCTGTAGTCGTTCTGTTTAGGTATTTATGATGGAAGATTAGGGCATTTTCACTTAGGAAAACTTAATTTTTGACAAATGAAAAACTGATGAGAAAGAAAAAACCTGTAGTGGAGATAACTGGATTCCCAAATTCAACAAAACTGGCCTCATGTCCATGAGTTGTACAACTGAATTTTCACTGAGACATGCCACTGTCATGCTAGAAGGAGCTGCAGTGGCAGTTACCATTCATGAGTCATAAATTTGCATTGTTAGACCTCTGGGCTTTTCTCCCAGAATAACTGTTCTCCAAGGCACAGATTTCACTTAGCCCCAAAGGTGTGGAGAGAGCAGGAAAGCATGATGCTGCCAGTGGCAGACAAAATGGTTCTGTAGATGCAGGAGTGTATTTGCATGTACATATTTCACCCCTGAGGATGGCAATTCATATGCAGAGTAGACATGATGGGATGTGAAGCTCAAAAAATGTCCCTGACCTCAGGGTTCCCATAAACTGAAGGAGATCTACTCTAATGCTTTAGGGAATCAACAAGGACAAAATAACTTCCACAGGCCCATCTTGTGGTGTTGTGGTGTTTTGTCAATGTGCTATTTTAGTAGTAGCTTCCCAGCTGGAGAATCTTCTCATATTAGGATTGATCTGCACTAGCAACATCGTGAACACAAACTGTGTATAATCAATGAAAGGTACCAGACTCTCAGAAGTTTTAGGATCATTGTGAATGGACTAAATTCTCAGTATATTTAGGCTCTTCTTCCTGCCATTCTCTTTCATACTCATTCTTCCTTTTATAGCCATTTTAGAAAAAATCTCTCAGGCTGTCATTGTTTTATGTCTTCTTAGCATGACTTTTTGCCTCTGACAAGTCTAGAAGCTAGCTTTTGCCAAGTTTGCTGTGCAAAGCCCATTGCTTTGTGCTGTGCCTTTGGATCACTGCTTTATCTGGCATCTTAGGATTGCTGATCCTTTCATTCATGCTGCCTTTTTGGCCCAACCTTCCTTCTAGAAAATTGGCAAAGCTGCTTGGAATAGCAGGTACACATGCCAGAGGGATCTGGAGGAATCACAAATTCAAAATTGTTTTGTTGACAGCCTTGAGATACAATTCTACTTAGTTTTATTGCCTGAAAATCTTGGAGTTTCCAGTAGTCTTTGCCTTTATATTTTTCCTCAAGTAAAATCTGACACCCTCGTACTTGGAAGGCAAGATTATATACACCACTGGAAACAAATCATGCTACTTTGGGGATTGAAGTATAAAATTTGAAACATTCTGAAAATTCTGAATGTTTCTCTGATGTACTTCTGGGAAGTTGTGAGGTGAGAGAGCTTGTTCCCACTTATGTATGTGACGGACAATATGTCAGTGCATTGCTGGTCTAGACCCTGTGAAGAATATTCCTCTAGTTTCTGTGAGGCAGCAAGGTTCTGCCAAAATTTCAATGGTTCCCACCCCTACATTTGACTATTCACCTGAAGTTCATGGTTCTGGATAACGTTCTATGTTTTATGTTCTGCTTCTGTTCAGGGTAGATTGAAATGGGGAGAAAAGAGAGTGAACTAACATTGATCCTGACCAGCACTGACCTGCAAGCAGGGAAAGACTGGGCCTTGGACCAAGATTGATGGCAGCTTATTCAAAACTGTCAGCATCTCTAGAAAAGTTTTGGGAGTTACTTCTCATCTGGAACCCCCTACTTATTAGTGCTCAATATTTTAATGTTTTCCTTTATTGTGCTGACATTTAAAAAGCATGTTTTCCCAAGATAAGAGTGTGAGAAGGAAAAACTGCCCATAAAACTCCTAGAGATTTGTGCTGGGTTTATTGCATTACTGGAAGACAAGTTGAAAACTGTGTGTAAGCACTATGAGGAAAGCTTTTCTTCTGAGGACACGTGTTTCTGGAAACGCTATCATGTTTTGTTGGGTTTTTTCCAAGCTCTGAAAGTCCCACTTCTCTTTCCAATTTCTCACACCCTGCATTCTGCAAACACACAGACATTTCTGCTGCATTTATTTACAACATCCAGTCACAACATATTTGTATCTATAGATGATTAGTAAAAGAAAGAGAATTGGGTAGGACGGGTTTTAGATGGTGTTTGGATATTAGGTTTTTAGCAAAAAGGCAGTATCAGATAGTGTGATGCTAATGAAAGAGGCTGATTTGACAGAACTGAAGAATGAAGTCTTGTCTTGACCTGCCTCATGGACCCATCTGGACTGTAAAACAGCCCCAGTGGCTGTGCTTCCTTCCACAGTTGTGCCAGTGGAGCTCAAGCTTCAGATACAAGGACCACCCCAAGGGTGAGAGAGGAATGAATTCTTCATAGTCCATTCAGCATTTGGCCTCTCAACTGAGAATCTCAATGAGAGGGAGCCAATTAATGCAAATTAATTGTGGTAATGGCTTTTGTGATGTGGAACTAGGAACTGGATCAAGACCATGAAACTTATTTCACATGGGCCAGTAAACAGCCTTAAAATGGTTTTTATGCTCTTCCGAACTGGATTAAATCCAGTGACCTTGGAGGTGAAAGGTGTTAGAGCCCACTGTCCTGAGCCACATAGTCCTCTTATATTTGTATCAAAATTCTTTTGAAATATTTCACATAAGGCTAAAACCATCAATTATCTCCATGGCTTTGAGAAGAGAAATGGAAGACAACTGCAAAAAACATCAAGTTACGATAGGGTTCCTTTTCCTTCTTGCAGGAACAGTGCTGCTCTCTGCAAGAGCTGGATGTGAGCTGGTGCAGTTGTGTTACAAGAACTAAACACAGCCCTTCTTATTTACAATGACTGAAATAATCTAATTCCATAAAAGGATAGTGTGTATTTTATTTGAGTCTGGCTACTATGGGATATTTTACTAAAGGAAGTAAAATCTGAACAAGTGTGGAAAATCTCTTGACAAGATAGACTACAAGCTGCCTAATTCCATGAGCCTCAAAAAGGAGGCACAGAGGGAATGTGTAGAGTCCCTGTCTATGAATACATTAATAAGTAAACACTAGAGAAGAATTATTGAAGCTTATAGATGGGACTGGTACTGAGCCAAAAGATGTAAGCTGGACCTCAATGGATTTTGGAAGATTTCCAGCCAGAAGAGTGTGATTTTTAGTGCAACTGCTGGTGGCAGTATTCTAACCTGAGTAACAGCAGCAGCTTAGAACATCTGTGAAAAGAATCTTCTGGTTGCCTCTGGTGGGAATGTGAGCTCCCTGAGGATGTCTTGAAACAACATCTAGAGAAATTTTAAATAACACTGCTTTG